>JXPH01041855.1:0-11313 GCA_001014845.1 Mochlonyx cinctipes | reverse complement strand
TAATCATAGTTCATAAACTGCAGTCATTCATCGAAAATAGTCAGTCATGACATCACAATAATATACCACAAAGTTGATTAGGTATATAGCTTTTCATTTAAGTATATATAACTCTAAACTTTGTTATAGGAACTGGATTTAAAATTTGAAAAAGATAATAAGTGCCAATTTTGAAGAGGACTAGAAAAGTATTTACATAGTTATCCAAGAAAGTCTGGTACATTAAAGCACCAGGAATGGATGACATTAGCCTACATGTAGTATAGGAGCTCATTTTGGGTACTTACCAAAAGCTTATATTCCAAATTTGAGCTCATTCCCATAACTAGAACTCCAGATGTCTGGAAGCTACTGGTACCTAGCAGTCCACACATTCTGATGTCCCAGGTTCAATTTATTGTAGGAATTGTCGATGGATACTGGCAAAAGCTTATACTCCAAATTTGAGCTCATTCCTATCACTAGAACTCAAGAATTCGGGATGTTCTTGGTACACAAAATTTCTGAAAAATTCTGACCCAGACCCCGAGGCCCGATATGGCCCAATAACGAACTCGTTTTGACTTTTGTTGAGAATAGCCTACATACAAAATTTCAACCAAATCAGGTGAGAATGCACCCTCTAAAATAGTCTTTGGCACAATAAGGCCGTCAAGCGTATTTTTTAAATTTTCTTTAATGTTTTTAGAGCACAAGCAAATAAGGGGTTTTCCAATTGGTGCATAACATTTTTACATTGACTTGAATGTAAAAATCATATGCGCCTATTGGAAAACCCTATATTAAGGTCCTACTTATGTCTAATAAATCGTGAAATAAAATTAAGTTTTCATTTCAATCAAAAATAGAAGAAGGCTAAATTTTTGGTTCTGGAGATTTTTGGGATGCTGAACAGAAGTCCGCGACGTCAGAATTCTTCCAGATGTGAGGGCCAAAACTGGTTCTTCTGAGACACAGTCCATGGTCAGATCGTTGTTTTTGACTAAATTTCAATAATCATTAGTTATGTTTATTAAAAACACCTAAATAAACAAGAAGAACTAAAATTTGAAAATCGGATGACATATGCTACTGGCCCTATTAATGGGGGTGAACATTTTTCCAATATTTTTCTTTTATCCCCTTTTAAACAGTTTACGTAACTGATTCGGGTACTTAAACACTGAAAAAAAAGGTTTGAAGTATATCAAAATCCGCAAAATCTGTTTTTGAGGACCTGTAAACTTCAAAGCTGCAACAATAACCTCCTCTCCTGGGTGTTTGATACT
The DNA here is from genome assembly GCA_001014845.1 of Mochlonyx cinctipes. Classification (NCBI taxonomy): domain Eukaryota; kingdom Metazoa; phylum Arthropoda; class Insecta; order Diptera; family Chaoboridae; genus Mochlonyx; species Mochlonyx cinctipes. The sequence goes on along the minus strand of JXPH01041855.1, from coordinate 10,045 downwards.
GTACAAACTCCATGAAGTCATTGAAAACTACGTATATGTACTGATAGATTTTTTATTTTGTAAATTTGATCACGCATTTCAAATAAAGTTTGCTTCTTTGATTTATTTTTGTAAGTTCTTTTATCTTAAATGAGGAACTAAAAGATCTGAAATTTTGAAATCGTGGTTTTGATGTATTTAATAATGCTTTTTTTATCTAATAAAAATAGATAAAAAATTCTATATTTTTGTACTATTTCACCATTTTTAAGAACCGATCTCATTGAAAAAGTGGGCACGGTTTTACGCGTATTTTGAGCAATTTATCTATTGTTGAGATTGCTCATTTTTCTGTGTAATTATAATTGGTAACCATATGGTGAATATTTTAACATATGAGTACTCTAAACTTAAAAAACCGAAGAACTCTTCTTTGTTCCAAAATTAACTTTTAATGGGTTTTTGCATATTTACTGCTTCAAAGTGTCAGCAGAAAAATATTAGTTGCCAAATTAAATTTTCTTATGATCTTCTTTATATAAGACAGTACTTGGAAATAGTGTCCGGAATTGTTCGGTTACGGGAACTGCCCTTGAAATTGTAAAACTTTTTGCAAAAACAGTTACAGAAAGTAACCTAATTCAAGATTATTAAAATTGAGTCAAACACAACTATGATACCATGGACTGTGGTGTCTCAAAGAAACCAAAAATCTAGTTTTTGGCCAATTTGGCCTTGTTCCNTGTTCCTACATTTAGACTATTCCGGACGCCATGAATTCGTTTTCAGCATCCTAAAAACCCCAAGAACAAAATATTTGGCCTACAACTATTTAAGTGCCTTCAAATTCAGACTGTTTTGATAAATAAGTATTAACTATGGATCGTGCTTCACAGCCTGAAGTTTGGGAAAAATTGTTTATCATTCTCACCCGTCAGTGACTGTTTATCTTCTGTCTGTCTTCTGTAATTCTCAACCAATTTGGCTGAACTTTGGTTTGGAGGCTTTTCTCAAGGACGAGTTCGTTAATGATCCAAATCATTCCACGGGGTCAGGGGGCCCCCATACAAACTCACCAGAATTTTTCAGAAATTTTGATTTCTTCTTATCGGAATGAGTTTGACCCTAGGGCATCGGGATCTGTGGGCTCCCTTGTACCAGGAACTACCAGCATTCTTGAGTTCTAGTGATTGAAATGAGCTCAAATTTGGAATATAAGCTTATGGCATGTGCCGTAGAGCAGTTTTTGTTTAACATGGATAGAATCTATATTAAACCAGATAATAGTAAATAATAATAATAATATTGTAATTTTACACTAGAACGTCGAGTTCAACAACGATAACAACAACAATAATAATAACAACGTCACTCCGACAACTCCTGAACCGGTAGAGAAGCAAAACCTGAGAACAAAATGGGGAAAAGACATTGAGTTCCTGTTCTCTTGCATCGCTGCATCAGTTGGGTTTGGGAATGTGTGGCGATTTCCTTTCAAAGCCCTCGACAATGGAGGGGGAGCTTTCGTCATCCCATACCTGATCGTCCTCTGCCTAGTAGGCCGACCATATTACTACCTAGAAATGATGATTGGACAGTTTTCAAGTCGAGGCAGCATAAAAGTTTTTGACTTTTGTCCCGCGATGAGAGGCATTGGATACGGACAAACGTTTGTTATGTTCATAATTTTGACGTATTACACTGCACTCATGGGATTGACGATTCGTTACCTAATTGGATCGTTTATGGACCCTCTACCTTGGGCTTATTGTGATCCTGAATGGAATACTAACTGTATTAATTCGACTTTTGTCGGAAAAATTACTGATGGGGCTGGAAATATTTCTACTGCCGCAACAAACTATTTTGTGTAAGTTTTCAAATAATTGTTAAAGTAACTAGCTAATTTGAAACTGTATCTCTTCAGCAAGGAAGTTTTACACGAAAAATCCTCAATCGACGATGGGATTGGAACTCCAGATTGGAAACTCGTTCTCTGTCTTTTAGCCGCATGGATTTGTACGAGTATAGTGTTAATACGAGGAGTTAAAAGTTCAGGAAAAGCTTCCTATTTTCTAGCTATTTTTCCATACTTTATTATGATCATCCTCTTGATACGATCTGTAACACTTCCAGGAGCTTTGCAAGGAATTGGGTATTTTTTCGAACCACAGTTTGATCAATTATTGAACGTTAAGGTAGTAAATTCAAAATTCACCTGTATAATTGCAATGATTAACACAATTTTCCTTTTTCAGGTTTGGTATGAAGCCATAACACAAGTGTTTTTCTCGCTAACTGTGGGTTTAGGGATGGTCATCGTCTACTCGTCACACAACAGATTTTCAAATAATATTTATCGAGATGCGATGATTGTGTCCTGGATGGACACTTTTACTTCAATGCTATCTGGGTGCATAGTTTTTGGAATTTTAGGACATTTGAAGTACGTTACGGAGGCGAACAAAATACAAGATGTTGCTAAAGGTGGTCCTGCACTAGCTTTCATCACGTACCCTGATGTAATCGCGAAATTTAATCTACTGCCACAATTATTTTCTGTCCTCTTTTTCCTTATGTTGTTACTCCTTGGCATAGGGAGCAATGTTGGTGTTCTATCTACTGTAATAGCTGCGATTAAGGATCAATTCCCAAAACTGAAACATTATTGGGTTATTCTGGCTGTTAGTGTAGTTGGATTTTCGATAGGAATAGTGTACACTACCCCTGGAGGACTATTCATTTTAGATCTTCTGGATTTCTATGGTGTCACTTTTATTGTTTTAACGTTAGCCGTTATTGAACTTGTGGCATTTGCCTGGATCTACGGAGTTAACAGACTTTGTAAGGACATTGAATTCATGATTGGAATCAAAACCAGTAAATACTGGAGGATTTGTTGGAGTATTGTTACGCCAGGAGTAATGCTGGTAACGCTGATTTACCAAATAGTGGATTATACGCCAAGGGATTACAGTGGCTATATTTATCAGGATTATGTTTATGGTAAATTGAGTATTAAATTTTTATTATGTGTTGCTTAAAAAATACATATTTTACAGCTATTGCTTGGATGGTCTACACTTTCGGAGTAGCTCAGCTTCCAGGATGGGCAATTTACGCTATTTGGAAACGGCCTGAAATTAAATTGAAGGATAAAATAATAAATTCCTTCAAACCTACAGAGAATTGGGGACCAGAGGAGAGTGCTTTAAGTATAAAGTACAAGGAAGTCATCAGTGAAGCACAATTGACGTTACCTGATGAACAAAGTCTTTGGAAGAAATTTTTACACAATATTTTTTCCTAAATTTTGTGATATAGGGTAAACAAAGAAGGGCATTCACCAGTAGGTCTTCTTTATTTTTTATTCACTACAATTTTGGCATGTTTATTGAAATCTTATCAATAATTTCATGTGCAATTTGATGGAAATTATGCAGTAATTTTTAGGAAAAAGTGCATTAAATATATGGAACATCATGCCTTGCCTATCAATAGTTGCTTACCCCAGCTACGTACTTATAAGAAGATTTTAATTTATTTTATTAGGTTAAGAAAATTAATTCTATTTTTATAATAAATATTACTACATTTTTCAGTACATTTGCATTATTTTTGCGTTTGAGAGACATATTTACCACCTATAACAAGCGGCCAGTAGATGTATCATAGAAATGTAATAATGTGCACCAAAAACATGTAAACGTGTACCAGAAAGATAAAAATTGTGTGCCAAAAAAGCCATAATAAAAATATTCTAGTATACCCAGATTCTTAGTTTATGTTGCAAATTTTGATATTGTGTGGAAAATTATACATTTGTGTGGTAAAATTACAAATTTGGTGTTCCTTCTGCTTAGGAATTGTTCTTGTGCACTTGTCATCAGTTTATACTCCAAATTTGAGCTCATTTACTATTACTCGAAAACTCAAGAAGTTCCTGGTACCTAAGACCGCTCAAATTTCGATGTCTCAAGGTCAAACATTGTTGGGAACTGTTCTTGGATATATACCAAAAGCTTATATTCCAAATTTGAGCTCATTTCGATCACTAGAACTCGAGAATTCTGGAAGTTCCTGGTATCAAAGAGTTTTCAGATCCCAATGTCTCAGGGTCAAACATTTTCAAGAAGTATTCTTGGATACTTACTAACATCTTATATAAATAAATTTGAGCTAATTTCACTCACTAGAACTCAAGAGTTCTAGTTTCTGATACACATGAGCCCCCAGATCCCGACGTCTCAAAGTCAAACTTTTTGAAGAATTGTTTTGGGATACTTACCACAAGACTACGTTCCAAATTTTTGCTCATTCTGATAATTATAACGCAAGATTTCTGTAAAATAGTGATGAGTTTGGATGAGGCCCCAGATCCCGTGGTCCAATTTTGTCGATTAACGAACTCGTCCTTACTATTGTGAAGACAAGCCTCCACACAAAATTTCTGCCATATCGATTGAAAATTACGCTTGTTATCGAAGACACGACACAGACGGAAGCTGTAATACCGTAAAGTACAGGGCAAAAATGACAGAGAATTCCTTAAAACTTTCTTTGCTCTTAAATAAAATATTTTCAAACAAATTCGCCAATATTTAATCGAATTTTGTTTGAATTTTAGGCAAAATAAAAAAAATAGTTTATTTGGCATGTCGTTTTCATTGAATATGCCTTTGCTTGGTTAAAGTTGCCAGCATTTATAGACTTATCCAAAAAAGTATGAAATTTGGAACGTACAATATGCTCACAAAATCTTATACGCCAACTTGCAACTCATTCCAACCGAACATGAGGGCTAAAATATTTGAAAGTTTTGTGATGTAGCCCCTAGATCTTGAGGTACTCGGATCAAATATTGTTAAAAGTTATAAGCAGCAGCTCATATTCTAAACTTAAGCTCATTTTTACTACTAGAACTTAAGCATTCTGGATTTTTTTGGTATATACAAGCTCCTAGACCTCAGGACCAAAATCGGTTGAGGATAACGGTTGAGGATAAATCGGTTGAGCATAACGTGAGTTTTCGAGCTGATAGACACAAAAAAGACACACATACAGACGTGCTTTTGGTTTTTTCACGATTTAGACCACTTGCAGCAGCTTTTCCCGAGGAACCAAATTTTTTCAAATTTTACTGAATATATAAACTTTTCTTTTCTTATCTATCTATATGATGGGAGAAAGACAGAAAAGCTAAAATTGCAACACATAATGACTTTTTTGGCACACATTTTTAGGTTTTTTTCTTTCTATCATCATATTCAGTAAAGTTACACAACATATCAAGATTATAAAGATAAAACAATTTTAATTGAGGAGTGATAAAAAAGTGATTTCAAGAAATCTTTATAAAAGTTTATATCTTCTCTCTAATGTTCGTACACACAAAATTATAGTCAGGTCTCCCACCATTAAAAACCACACTTTATTCTAACCGGTTGAGTCACATACAATTATGTTGCTTAGCTCTCAAGGATCACGCGCAAAATATTTCTGGGGTCCTAAGTGGTCACATACGACCCCAGAGGACTTGTCTTACAAAAGTGGACAATGTTCAACAAAACCCAACTTTATACACATAAAATCAAAGGTCTTGACATGTAGAACATTATAGTAATCTGATGTCAAAAAATTTGAATCTTTTGGCATTTTGGGTGGCAGGGTCATTTTGAGCACTTTGGTTTTTTTTTAAATAGGTGTCGTGAAACTTTACTATCCCAAAGAACATAATCTCTAACGGCAATTCTGGTATATGGCTCTTCACAAAGCTGCAACTAATTTTGTTCAAGTCTGTTAGACAGAAGGTATATAATCGTATATAATACTACCATGAGCTCTCCAATTTAGAACAAAATTGGTTAACGAGCTCGAAAAATATTGTGAAAAAAGCAAATTGCCATAATTTTGGCTTTTTTTTCTTTCTACCATCATATCTAAAGATAGAAAAGAAAAGCTTATGTATTCAGTAAACTTTGAAAAATTTTGGTTCCTCGGAAAATTTTGCTTCAATTGGCCTGAAATGGGAAAAGAAATGTTGTCTATGTGTGTGTCTGTCTGTCTGGCTGTGTGTTTGTGTCCTCGACAACTCGATTTGGCTGAAATTTTGTATGGAGTCTTTCCTCAACTAGAATAAGGACGATTTCGTTAATGATTATAATCGGACCATGGGTTCTGGGGGCCCCGTACAAACTCACCAGAATTTTCCAAAAAATATTGAGTTTTAATGATCGGAATAAGCTCAAAATTGAAAAATAATCTTGTGGTAAGTATTTAAGAACAGTTCCTAAAAAAGTTTGACCCTGGGGCATTGGGATCTGAGGGCTCCTGTGCACCAAAAACTTCCAGAAATCTTGAGTTCTACGTTTCCTTCGTATTAAATTCAGCTTGTTTCACAATATCTTTCGATTTCATTAACCGATTTTGATAGGACATCTAGAAAGACAAAGTATAACCATGTGGTACTGCGCCAAAGCTTCGACTTTATGTCCTGTTTTTCATCTACTTACCGTGTCACGTTTCACGGTGCAACTCCATGTTTTTTTTCACGGTGGCCTTGATGATTCCAACCAAGTAGAACTTTGGCGATATCATCAGTAGGTTTTCTCAATGTATATTTGACCCAATACCATTTTCATCATTTTCACTGCTTCAAAGTTTTTTAATTTCCACAAGTCTACATTTGTTATTCTATTTGGCCGGAAGTGAGTATTCGTGAAAATCTGGATGGACTCCATAATCGGCTGAGTCACTTTCCATGCTTTACTGTCGTAGAGTAGCACAGGCAGTATGTTTGTTCTAAATATTTTGTGGGGAAAAGTTATTGTGGCTGGTAGAAATGCAAAGTGTACCTTGAGTTCCTCTCTTCCTACTTTCCCTTTTGTCTTTCTTCTTTGTGATTTTCTTTACCCTATAGCTTCTAAAAGTTAAAGTAATGCGTGAAAAGATGAAATTCAACACGTTTTCAGCCCCTAGAATCATTTACGTCCAACATTGGATGGCTATCTGTCAGTAAGCTTTGCGATACGGCGATCCGTCCATCCATTTTTCCGAAATATTTAGTGTCTCAAGAAATTTTGTATGTATGAAGTATGCATTTGAAAAGACTCCATGATCCATTCATTTGAGTCCAATCAGACGAAGGTTTCAGGCTCTCATACAAAGTTGACATTTTTATACCAAAAATGATTAATTTTTATTAGGTGTACAAATTAGGCCGCTCGGTTTTTTGAGGTCAAAAATACATTTATTGCAGAAAAAAATGAATGAACAGATTAATCAAAGTATTGTCCATCGCTGGCTACTACTTTTTCTCATATCTCAGGCAGTTTTTGGCGATCCAAGTTAGGAGCCAAATTCCAAGTTCTGCGGAAGAAATGAACCAGTGACCTACAAAATCATACTGCATTCGTCAAAACAATCGTAATCAGAAGGAGCAATGCTTAATTTGAGCAATTATTTTTTACGTCTTTTGCGACATGACGTTTTGCGTTGCTATGCAGAAGAATAATTTTATTATGTCTTTGCTCGTATTCTGGCCGCTTTTTTGATCTGGTAAAGCGTAGTATTTTAGCTTTTCATCACTATCATTCAATAGATGAAAAGGTTATGGATTCAGTAAAACAAAAAAAAAGTTGCTCCAAATGTTCTGAAACGTGTAAAAAAAATTATAAAAAAAATTTTGAAAGAAATTTTTTTTTGTCTGTGTGTGTGTCTGTCTGAATCCAGTTCCTATCACAAAATATACAATAAATATGATGAAAAGCGACATAATCCACTTTGTGGTTTCCTACGTATTTTCTTATAGAGGTTGTCGTAGAATATCCATTTATCATCCCCTATCACAATCCGATGTCAAAACCTTTCTTTGTTTCTTTTGAATCAGTTGTTTGCAAGTGAAAGAACCAGGCAGATACGGCTTCATGACTTTAACTTCTATAGGTTTTTTTTCTATGCCTGCGCTCCTACCGTCACACCGGCTAATTAGGCGTGAAATTAGGGGGGACGTACTGATTAGATTATTGATGACGTCACTCCGTTTTATTATAAAAATTCATCATTTTTGGTAAAAAAATGTCAACATTGTATGGGAGCCCACAAGAGCCTTTGAGTGGGCAAAAACTTTGTAGGCATAAAACGGGTACCATGTAAGAGTCTTGGCCAAAATTTCATTGATAAATGTGTTATTTATGTCGTTTTATCGATAAAATGAAGAACTTTTTTATAGGAGGCCACAGAAGCCTTTGTCCGAAAGGACTAAAAATTGACAGACGTAAAACGAGTACCAATTAACAATTTTGGCAAAAATTTCAAGATTTTATTCATAAATAACGGATTTAGAGTGAATTTCTCGATAAAATGACGAACTTTTGTATGGGAGCCCACAGGAGCCTTTGTCCAATTAGGGTAAGAATTAATAGGGCATAAAGTGGGTACCAATTAATAATTTTGGACAAAATTTTTAAAGATTTTATTCATAAATTTGTGATTTTTATCGTTTTTATTGAAAAAATGACGAACTTTGTATGGGAGCCCATAGAAGCCTTTAGCCTTTGTCGGATTAATAATAATAATAATAAGACCTATAGATACCCTATTGGGACCAGGTGAGTCCTCATATTTCCGAGAACTTTCTAGGTAATGTTAACCTACAGTTTATAGTGGCTTCCGAACCACTACAGCTTTAGTGGTTATGCTAATGAGTTACCAGCTCATTGAGCAAATCAAGTGTTCAGTTTTTATTGCAAGGAAACTGACTAACCTCACATACACACATATACCACCATAATCATAGGTTATATTATAAGATAGATGGTAGTAGGTGTATGCATATTTCACAGACTGACTGTACTGTGTGTTCTATATATAGAAATATCGACAATTCAGATTTATCACAAACTGAAAATCAATAATCTAATTCAATAGAACGCAGCAGCTTGCACCGGGAATCAAACCCAGAATCTAGTGGATGTGAGGCTAGCGTGCTAACCACTCAACCACCTGATCGTCATGATTTACTGGCCTTTTCTCTGTGGACCAACTAAACTAGCATCTGCAGTTTTTAGCGTGAACTAATACGACAACACATCACAAGAGAGAGTCTGCAAATAAAATAAACATTTATAAATTTACTCATAATTATAAAAACTCCGCTCAATCAAATTCAACTCTCGTCAGTCTACATCGAATCGTTGACGAGAAAACACCTTTCAATTCCGCGCTCACATGTTCAAATTAACTGCCTCACACTCAACATAAAAGAAATGATGTTGGCGATCAGTAACCCGGCATTCATCAGTGATGATGGCGAAGGAAATCATAAATACATAGTGGTACATAATTTATTTCTTTTTTGGAGATTTTGTGGATGAAAGTGAAGTTATGTAAAATATATTGTGCAATGTGATGAAACAGATACGGTAGGATTCCTGTAGTGGGCATCAATTATAAAATCATTTTTACGGACATTGACGTTAATGATTTTATTTGATAATGCAACAAAGGGCACGGTAATGAACTCTTCCGTAATTGTTTTTAAACATTTATTTGAAAAATGTATGGTCAAAATCGAATATTTATAAGGTAGTTGGTGGTGAAAGTTTTTACATAACAAGTGTCCAATTTTGATTTAAAAATTTGAAGAGCGAGGTTTTCATTTTCAGCATGCAAAAAATGACGTGCAAGTATTTTGCAAACTTTTATGTCTTTTTAATTATTCAGTATAGTCGGTACAGTATGTGGTTTAACCTTGTAATCATTCAAATACTATGAACGGTAGACATTACATTGCAAGATTTACTCTTTTCTTATCAGGGCCATGCAATGGGGCCGTCCAAAGGGTGCTAACACTGTGGCACTGTTTTCAGTGTAAGACCCCTGGAGGCCCCGCACTTGGCTTTCAAATAACTTTGCATAGTCCTGTTTCTAATACCCTATAATGTGCAGTTTTCATCTAAAATATGACAGATAAATATACGAAACTACATCTCTATTTCATTTGAAAATCCAGGAAACCCTGTGAATAAGTATTATTAATAATAATAACAAGGCCTATAGTACCCTA
>JXPH01041845.1:787-16097 GCA_001014845.1 Mochlonyx cinctipes | reverse complement strand
TTATATGAATTTTATGGTGACGGACATGTTTCCGTTTTTGTTACAATTTTCAGCTAATCCAGTAAAAATATTTTTATAAAGTTTGGATTGGAAATTGTCATTTTGATTTTAAATTGAGTAATTTGAATAAATTTTTGAAACTTTAGCCGGACTAGTGGTACAGTTTATTTTCATAGGCTTTGTGAAGCCTTACTATATAGTTTTGTGGCACTAAGTGTTTCTAAAGTGATCCAAACTTTAATGTTTTATGTGGTTTTACCATTTCTTCTACTGTATCTCTACATAGAAGAAAGCTGACGAGGTCAGTAATATTTAAGGTTATTTCGGTCTGAAATGCGAAAAATAAATAAAAATATTATGCATATCTGTGCGTGTGTCTGTTAACATGATAACTCGGGTAGTTCGTTCTTACCTGATTTGGCTGAAATTTGATATGCGGCTTTTTCTTGACAAAAGTAAGGATGAGTTTTTACCCAGTAGAAAATGAAACCGTACTGTTTGCAAACTACCCACACACGGAACATGAAAATGCTACAGTATGCGGGTAGTATGCGAACAGTATGGTTTTATTTTCTTATGGGTAATAAACAAAATCGGTTCTTTCGAGTTCTAATGATTGGAATGAGCTCATGTTTGTCATGTTAGCTTTTGACAAGAACCCAATAACAGTTCCTAACAAAAAAATTTTTTTGATGAAGGGGTAATCCATTCGTAAGGATTTTCCAAAAATCTACTTACTCAAAAAAAATGTCCTGAATCTCGGGATAATAGAACAGATACTTCAACTGCTGCGAATTCAGATTCTGAATCGGGACAATATGATTCGAGTTATTTTTATTAGCATTAAAAATTAGGATTTTTCATTAAAAAAGAAAAGCTCATACCGAGGTTTGAACTCGTTATCTCTAACTTCCAAAGCTACTGCTCTGACGCATGCACTACGGAGGCATTTGATCTTCGGCTATAAAAAGATGTTAAAATATGAAAATATTATTGTGCTCATGTGCTACATAGTTTCCGAGTTTATTCTGGATATTTGCATAGAAACTCCGGAGTCGTAAACCGATACTCGGGACATTGATTTATAATTCCAGAGTATCGGGTTTTTAAATATAGGAACCGAATACCGGGAAATTTCCAGATCACGAATGCTGAAGTTCTTGTTTTAAAGTGTGTAGACAGAGTGCCAATGATCGGAAAAAGCTGAAATTTGAACAGAAGCTATTTTGCGAACCCAAGACCACCTCCTGTCCTCATTCCATCTGTTCCTAGTGCTTCTAAATACCAGACATTCTTGGATAACTGTGATAGTTAATGTCAGATCCGTTTCAAAATTCCATGTTTCATTTAAAATCGATCTACCATAAAAAAAATTCCATAAACATAGAAGCCATAATCCACTTTGTAGTTTTTATTGTTTTAATTTAATAATCCTTTTCCTCAATGTTTCAATATAAAATTTAGGATATCAAATTGTATTCCATTACAAAGGAAAAAGCACTTGTCCCTCCTCCAAAAATAACCATTTCCTCAAACATGAGTTTCTCGCACCGACAAAAAACACTTAGAATATGTAGTGAAAAATAATTTTCTCTTCTCAACCTCAACTCTACTCTTACCTGCTTTAAAATCCGCCGATAAAATACTTAAAATATGAAAACACTTTACTGTTCCTTATACCAAGGAAATGAAAATCCATTCAATATTAAATTTTACCTGCCTTCCACCTCCTGTTTCTGCACCTTGGTTAAAATTGATGATCCACCGTGTGAAAACCTCTCGAGCAACACTTGAAAAATACAATTTTTAAAATATTCCAATGTTTTTTTTAAACAAATCACTTTCAAGGATCGATTTTCTTTTTTTTTCATAAACAGGTTATTTTGAAGTAGCATTTTCCTATCTATTTTTTATTTTGAATATGATTGTAGTAAAGAAAGAAACTTTAAGATTTCATTAAAAAGTTTTTCTTTTTTATTTTTTTTTGGGGCGAAATATCTTCTATTTTTTAAAACTTTTTTTACATTTTCTATTTTATCTATTTGTATGTGCGGTATTTGATTACATTTCTTTGAAACTCATTTAACAATTATTACAATTTTATGTATGACTAGTACTTTTTTCTTTTTATACTTTTCGGATGCTGTTTTGGAGGGGGAGGGAAATTTTCTCCCTCCCCTACCGTAAGATCAAAATCAATTTTCTTATTTTTCTTCTTTTAAAATTATTTAAATTTAGCTTTTTTTTAGACACAACAATTTTAGTATAATATGTACACAAATTTACAATATTTTCATAAAATAATAATTTTGGATACAAAATTTAATATTATGTACAAAAAAGAATTTTACATCAGAATCACGTGTTTAGAAACTTTCTTGTGTTTGTCTCCTTTTCTAATTTATTTTGAGCTTTTCTGCTTGCAAAATGTATGTTTAATTAAAATAATAATCTGATTACAGTAATTGCAATTAGAACTGTGAAGTGGGGTGAGTTGGAAATTTTGATATGATCAGCAGAGCTCAACCCCATCGTCTTAGTGGATGTGGTGCTGCTGCGTGAGACTTTGGCTTTCAAATCACCCTCGATGGTGTTGGACTCATGATCCATGTCCATGGCTGGCATATCGATCATATTTGGCTCCGTTTCGGTGACATAGTTTGTTATCACGTTACTGCATTTGTTGGCTGGCTTCCATGATTTTGTTATGTTCGGACTGAGTACTTCGCTGTTTTCAGTTCCCTGTATTTTTTCATTTTTTTTGTGGTAGAAAAGAAAGAAAACTTTAAATTATTGTCACGTTTTTTACCGTTGAAAATGTTAAACGAGTGCAAAAATGTTATATTTTAAACTATCATATTTCATAACATAGTTTTTGTTTTATTTATTTTTCGTCTTGTTCTGAACTATTTAATGTAAAATGTGTATTTATGCTGTACCAGAGAGGAAAATAAATTTGTGAAGCATTCTCGGGGGATGAAGTTGTATACCGAGTATCACCTATTCACCAGATCATGTCAGTCAGCGAGGTAGAGGGACGAATTTTTTTTTTGAATTTTAAAGGGTGAGGGAGGGTGGTTCTCAAACAACTTCTCATCGAGAAATCTAACAGATAATTTCAGAAACGATATTTTTAGTTCGATAAACTATCAGAATAGTTCTTAAACACGAACTCTTTTTTTAGAGAGAAAACCTAAAATAAATAATTTAAAGAACTAAAAAAAATAGTTAGAATATGTGAACTTAAATAAATAATTTTTGAAAAAGTGGTCAGTTTTAAACAGCGTCAAGGCAAAGTTTTAAAATCGAACTGAAATTAATAGTTCCAAACTCAAACTAAAATTAATCGTGGGTAGAATTTTGCCTGAATTTAGGTAAAAGGAACTAAAATTTTAGTTTCCAGAATTATCTGTGTACATCAGCTGTTTCTAACATAAAGGAAATTCTTAACTATGCATGAGGAAAGCTGTGAAGAAAGCGGGAGGAGCCCATGTAGACTCTATGCATTATTTTAACAACCTAATGGCTTCCTCACCTTCTAATTTTGAAGCCGTCTTGATTTTTGAATCGAAAGCTTTATAAAGTTTCATTTAGAAAAAAAAGACCTCCTGCGACCTTAGGGTCTAACGAAAACTGGTCGTTAAGACAAAAACTTAGCGAATTGGACGGCCGGGCAAGTCCTCAAAACGGTATAAAAAATTTGTGATAGCCAATGGGGGCGTCTTGGTTTGGTATAAATTAGTGAATTTGAATTTATTTTTATTATGTTTCATGACTTGAATAGAAACAACCCTAAAGCTGGAAGCTGAAAGGCCCTAGAGACAGATGAAAATGTGTCAATTTTGACAAAACAAAATATTTATGGGTAGGTAACGAGTTTGAGATAAATTTTCATAGTTTTAGCTTTTCATCATTATCAATTTTATAGAGAAAAAGGTTATAATATTCCAGTTAGCAGACTTTCTTGGCTAATTCTGCAAACACTTTTCAGAATTTACACATATCATTTTTGTAGAAGTTTGAATCCAGTTCCTATCACAAAATATACAATAAATATGAATGAAAAGCTCCGTAATCTACTTTGTGGTGTCCTACGTTTTAGATTTTTAGGTTCATTACTGTGGAAAGAACCTTGAAGACTATTGCGACAGAAAGGACACATAACTCTCTACTGTAGGGAAGAGCGAGGCTAAATGCACCACTTGAAAAAAGCTTAACTTATAAGTTACCCCAAAAATGCCCATGAATTAGGTATCAAAGTTTTCACTTTACTTTAGCTATTTAACAAAACCCTATTCACTTAATGCAGATGAAAAATTTATGGAGGCATTAATAAAACTACTTCACTACTACCATAGGTGGCTTGAATGGTAGAGCGACTGCCTATCAGGCACAATCCAACCCATGACGATTGAATTAGCTTCCATTTTTTCATCGTTGTCGCAAAAGTAAATTTTTTTGTGAGCACTATTATTACTGAATAATAGGGTAAACATGTATCGTCAGAGCCATGCTATCAAAAATATACTTGCTGCAAAACCTTAAGTATGGGATATAAAGCTAACAAAAATGCAGAATTTTTGCTGCGGTCTGTGGGTAGTTGACTGGCAGAAACTGCTCATTTTCACCTGGGTATGTCGATCAAGTTAGTCAATTTCCTTGCAGCAAAAACTGAACAAGACTTGATGGACTCAATGTACTGTTAACTCATTAGCATAACCATTAAAGTTGTGGTGGTTTGGAATCCACTAGAAGCTGTAGGTCCACTAATACCTAGAAAATTCTCTGAAATATGAGGACTCGCTTGGCTCCTTAAGATACTATAAGCCTTATTTATTTTATTTTTACTTTAAGTTCTGAAAAGTCGAAGCATAAGAATGGGTTCAAAAATCTCAATCACCCAAATCAAAGAGCCATTTCCGATCAAAATTGGGAGGAGGTCTGTAAGTCGTCCCGGTGATTGTAAATTTGTTGTCAATCCTTTGACGTACAATAACTCAATTTTGGCTTGCACTATTAAAAAACTCTTTCTACTAACTTTTTAGCCAAAATTGAGTTATTGCACGTCAAAGGACAAGACGTACTAATTTTGAGCCCAATTGAACTAAGCTTTCAGTAGGCTCGCATACTGTTCGTAATTTTATGGAAAAAATCTGTATGCCTCCAACATTTATTAAGAAAATCTTTTAAAAATTTGGAGATTAATGAAAAGCCATTAAAGCGCAATTCACCTCTGCAAATTTCGAGCCCAATTGGACAAAGGCTTCACTGCGCTTCTGAATTGGTAAAATGGCTCTAAATCTAACAATTTTGAATAGAATCTTTTGAAATTTTTTGTCATGAACAAGTGGACAAATGATACTGTGGGCTCTCAAAAAAAAAATCGTAATTTTATACCCCTAATTAGCCGGAGACATAAAAAAATCATAACGTCCTCTCTAATGGTATGCTATATGAAAAGTAAAATAGTCCCCTTGGATAACACTCCTCATAAAAACCTCTCAAACTAATCTTACATTAAGAAACTACAATACTGCATATTGAATCCAACACTGGTAATTCCGGAAACGATAATTATTACTTTGTTAAACTGTACTCATTTTTAAGGTAAAAAAACTCAAATAAACAGTTAAAAGAACTAAAAAAGATAAGTTTGAGTATGTGAACTAAAATAAACTGTTTTCAGAAATGTGATCAGTCCAAAATAGTAAATTGAACTAAAAATAATATTTTTAAGCTTGAATTAAAGTGAATAGTGGGTAGACTTTTACCTAAATTACGGTGAAATGAACTAAAATTTTAGTTTCCAGAATTATCTTTGAACACCTGGAAACTATTGAAGTTGAAGTCGTGGTGCCGGACTAGCCAGGTTCTTTATAATAAAACTTATAATAAGCGGGGCCAAGCGCACCATTCTTTTTAAATAATTATTTAAAACCAAAAAATAAAGTTAAAGTCATAAGGCCGATCCGGCTTCATGTGTTTAACTTCAATAGCTTTTTTATATGCCTCCGATCCTATCGTCACCACGGCTAATTAGGAATGCCATTAACGGGGAGACGTACTGGTAATTGAGCCCACAGAAGCATTTGTCCAATTGGGATAAAAATTGGCAGGCATAAAATGGGTACCAATTTTTAATCTTGGCCAACATTTCAAAAGATTTTATTAATGACTACCGGATTTGATTCGATTTTATCGTTAAAATTACGAAAATTTGTATGGGAGCCCACAGAAGCGTTTGTCCAATTGGGCTTTAAAAATAGAAGGCATAAAATGGGTATCTATATCTAGTAACAATATTGGCCAAAATTTCAAAAGATTTTATTAATAAATGTGTGGTTTATATAGAAGCACTCACAGAAGCCTTTGTTGACCGGTTGGGCTCTCATATGAATGGATCACGGTCCTTATCAAATGTATACTTCCTTCAAAAATTTCAGCAGTAGACCGATCGTGGGATCCTGGGATCGCCAAACCGACTACCAGACGTTCACCCAATTTGGGTCGGAAATGATTCCTAAAGGTTCAAAACGTGTTTTAAAGTTGAATTTGGGCGATTTTCATTTTTGGACCAAACGCATGACTTTCACTTTCAGTTAAGTAAAAAAAAGAATTTCTGTACTCAATAGATAATTTTTGGATGTAAAAACTACCTAAATCAATCCAGATTTTGCAAAAATATGCATCTAAAAATATTTGAAAAATAATAAATTTTTTTGGTGCGTTTAGTCTCACGCTTCGCTATCAGTGACACTCAATTTTTATTAAAGCTTTTAAGAAAAATCGGAAATCCTGTTAGAGTTTGAAGAGTGAAAAAACATGATGTAGTTACTATGTACTCCAATATTCATATCCTATTACTACACTGATAATAAAAATCATTACCAATGGCTTCGTTTGAAGTTCCAAGTGGGCTCTTGAAAAAATCGGAATCGAAGTGAAAACGTGAAATTAGGTAATCCTTCTGAAAATCAAATGCAGGGTCATTATTATTAAAAATATCGATAACAAGATCTAAAAATTTGTTAACAAAGAAAAAAGTCACGAGATTACAATCTTTTCTCTATGTCAAATTCTAATTCTATAAATATAAACCTTCTTTCATTTTTAGCAAAAAAATAATAATCTCAAAAAGAATTCCCTTAGAAGCCGACTTAGAAAGCAAACTCCAATCCGATAAAATTGATTTTTCTTTCTTTCGTTCAAGAAAGAAAAATCATGAAAATTTCCGTCATCAAAATCCAATATTTCAAAATTCCAAATCAAACGATATAAACAAGATAAGAGACTAGACAAATTTCCCTTTAGTATTTTTGTAAGCAGGGAAGGCAATTTTTCAATTCCACTTTCCACAGCATTTTCCTTTGATCTTTTCTGTTTTACAACAATTTTCCATGTATACTCTGTGCTGTGTATGAGAAAACGCAGTGGATTGAGATCGAGAGGGGAGGGTGTGTAATAGAGTTATATCGCAATGCTAAAATCTATATTATCTCTTCCTTATTTGGTGTCGCAAACGCTGCGTGTTATCGTTGTCTCCCGCTGCCGCGAGAGTTAAGATAAAGGTGTGCAAATTTTCCCATTACAATTTTCAGATTATTCACTTTGCCCTATTCTTTTTCATTATTTCGATTTGAAGAAGACGCAAAAAACGAAAAGCGTATTTTTATCCTGCATTGCATGTATGCTCCGGAAATATCTTCAAAGTGGGGTTTCTCTGTTTTCCCATTGTTGTGCAACTCTGTGATGTGTTATCGATGGCTACAAAGTAAAATATGTTATGTAAGTAAAACATTTTATGTCATCAGTAGAATGTCATGTTCAGAATGATTTTAAGAAAAAATTTGCTTATTGGGTCTTAGAAATATTTATAATGGTTTGCAATAATCGAAGTTTTACAAAATAATGATCCAAAAGCTGGAACTAGGCAATAAATGTTCTTGTTTTATAAAAATATATTATTATTTTCTTTAACATAACAGATGAGTTTCAGAGTTTTTCAAAATTCATTCGTGTATACACAGTAATAATATTGTGTAAAATGACCTCGTGATACACACTCAATAAAAAAGTGGTTCAGAATTTACTCTCGTCCTTTAACTGATCGAGTAAATTATTATTGAAAATTAACTACATAGATAATGTTCATTCAGTGTAATTTTCAGTTTTATTAACAGTGTATTTGAGCATCCAGCATGCATGAAGACTACCTTGAAGCAGGGTACACAAAATTCCCAGAATTCAGAAATGACTTCATAGACTAAGTCAAAAAATTCCAAAACATCTAAAATTTGAGTTACGAGCTGGTGTTTTATTGGATCTTGGCTTAGAACTGAAATGGGGCAAAAATAGCTACTTTGATCATTCAAAGGATCTCGTACAGTAGATATTACAGCCTGAAATGTCAAATGAATGAAAATGCCTACAGAAGATTTAATTTTGTATACCTAGAATATTCTTAAAAATCTAAATATACATTACGAGTTGAAACCTGGGAACTATCTTAAAGTTGGTCAATCAAGCCTTTCAAAATCACTTCACTTTTCATATACAAAAATGATTTCATTTATACAAGAACCGTATCGATATGGCTTCATGACTTTAACTTCAATAGTTTTTTTTCTATGCTAATAAGGGCTGCCATAAGGAGGGTCGTACTCATTATTGATGACCTTACGCCGTTTTATTATAAAAATTAATCATTTTTGGTATAAAAATATTGACTTTGTATGGGAGCCTTTGTCATGTGTACCAATTGATAATCTTGGTTTCTAAAGTTTCGGATAGACGGATCGTGGGATCGTGGGATCGCCCAACTGACTAACAGACGTCTAACCAATTTTGGTCGAAAAATGATTCCTAGAGGTCCAAAACGTGTTTTAAAGTTTAATTGGGTGATTTTCATTTTTGGACCAAATGCATGACTTTGACATTCAGTTAAAGTAAAAATCGTTGAAATTAATTGGCAAAATCAGTAAAATTGATTAGAAAATGCGGTGCAATTTATGAGAAAAATCGGTGAATTTAATTACAAAATCGGTGAAATTAATTACAAAATCGGTGAAATTAATTGGCACAATCGGTAAAATTTATTACAAAAATCGGTGAAATTTATTGGGGAAATCGGTAAAATTGATTACAAAAATCGGTAAAATTAATTGGGAAAATCGGTGAAACATCAGTAAAATTTATCACAAGAATCTGTGCATTTGATTGGAAACATCAGTGAAATTGATAACAAGAATCGGTAAAAATGATTAAAAACCAAGAAATCAGAAATCAATAGAAATCGGTGAAATCGATAACATACACAGTTAAGTCTGAAAACTAATATTTTAGCAAAATTGAGGCAAAAAATTTAACTATTTATTTTAGTTGTTTTAACTTAAAAACGAGTTTGTCTTTAAGAACTATTCAGTTCGTTAAACGAACTAAAAAATATCATATCTGAAATTATCTGTGTAAATCAGTGAAATTGATTTCAAAATTTGGTTACATTGATAAATAGATATCGGTGAAATGAATTTCAAAAATCAGTTCAATTCATTACACAAATCGGTAAAATTGAATACAAATATTAATGAAATTGGTTGCATAATTCCATAGAATTGAAAGTGAAGTTAGCCACGTAATATTTTGAAAAGCTCTCGTGCTTTCCTGAAAACGTCAAAAACTATCTTATAAATAAAACTGTCAATTGACTTTACCGAACGTGTAGTTAATAAAATCAACAGATAAATTTGGTGGTCCAGGTTTTTTCCTTGAATCGGTGAATTTTCCAGCTAAATCGGTAACTTTCATTTAGCTTGTATCAGATATAAACGGTTTTTCAATAGGGGCATAATTTTTATTTTAATACGAACGCTCTCTTAATTTTTTTTTCATGATCTATCAATTTCAAAACGTCAGTTAAGGTTTACAATTTATCATAGTGAAGTTGACGAACGAGCACCGTTTGAATGTGAATTTGGCGTAAAGATCGTGGCCTACATCCTTATAAGATCAAATAAACTGAAGAACTGAAGCCTCTTGATCATTTGAGGCGCCGAAACTTCTCCGATTGGGCTCTGTAAAAGTTTGTGCTTCAAGTGACTCTATTGCATCCACAAAAAGTGACCGTGTGGAGTGGATTCAATGCAGGGCTGTGATTGGACCGTATTATTTCGTCGATGAGAATGAATGCCATGTTACGGTCAATGCAGTTCAGTGTCGTGCCATGTTAGAAGACTATTTTGGGCCAGAGTTGGATGAACTTGTCATCAGTGATATGTGGTTCCAACAAGCCACTTGCCACTTAACTGGTCAAACAATGGATTTATTGAAGAGGATGTTCGGTAATCGTGTAATCTCGAGAAATGGATCAATGGCTCATGCGATTGAATGCCGTTGGATTTATTTTTATGGGACTACGTTGATTCGTTAAGTTGTACCAATAAGCTAACAACGTTAGATTAGATCAGGAACATTATCGAACGCAAAATTGTTGCGGCCGATATGTGTGGTAGAGGAAAATTTGCTCCATAGAATCGATTGCTGCAAACGTGGTAGCGGTGCTCATATGAACAAGATCGGAGTAGATTTTAGCTCGATATCTCAATTATTTTGGGTTTTATTTCAATACAATTGGTTAAGTCCTTACTGAAAAACCCTTTATATTGAAATCTTGGACGCTCAGAAAGGCATAACTTTTAATTTGCTTTAGTTCAATTCAGACATTTACTAGAAAAATTGTTTGAAGAAGATGTTTGATACAAAATAACCTTGTTAACTTTTATCATGCGAGTGGGGTTCCTGCGTTGTTCCAACTTGTTTTTTGAGTTTCCTTCAAAATTATTAGAGGATAATCAAACATCGTGGTTCTTGTTATATTCATTCAATCCTGAAATAAATTAAATTTTTCAGTGCTATGAAAAATAAGTGCCCTAGCGTAGCGCTGCTAGGGCACGCTAGGCCTCGATTCTAGCCCTGATAGGTTACAGCATGGCAGATTTTGTTTTTAACGTTTTCTCTGTTTTTACTAGTCCACATGATCCAAATGATATTTTAGTGTAAAAGTGAACAGCCATGTACATACAACTTTCGTTTTTTCGTACATCCTAAAAGTTGAAATAAGCTCAAATGCTGAAGATAAATTTTTGGTAAGTATCTATGAAATGTTCCTAACAAACTCTGTTACTTAGACCCTGGAATCTGAGACTACAAATTTATAGGAATCTCGGGTTCCAATGGTTTGAATGAGCTCAAATTCGGAACATAAGCTTTTGATAAGTACCCAAGAAGAATTCCTAACTAAATCTGCTTTTTGATTTTAGGCCACCCAATTGAGAAACTGCTATGCACCAGGAATTTCTAGGAACCTCAGGTTCTAATGCTCGGATTGAGCTCAAATTTGGAACATAAACTTATAATAAGTAACCAAAAACAATTCTCAACAATATTTAATCTTAAGGCCTCGGGGACTGGTCACTCTTATGCACCAATAAATTTTAGGAAACTCGGGTTCTAATAAGGAAATCAGTGCAAATTGGAATTGCCATCTCACATTAGAAAATCAGGAAATTAGATGTAACAATAACATACATATTTAACTTTGGGTGCGTTGATATTCTGCTATACATTGACAGAGAGTCTGGTTGCATTTAATATTTATTAATCATTTGAAAATTATTGCATGGCAAAAAGTAGCTTTCTATGTAAAGCATAGTATCAAACATGCAAAAAATGGAACAATAAAAAAGTATACTCTTGTTTTCTCTCCTCAACGTCCTTATCCACATCCTCATTCTCATCCTCATCAACGTAATATTTTCGTTTGATGTTTTCCATGTACTTTTCTCAATAGCTTTCTTTATTGTCTATGTAGCATGAGGATGATGATGATAATGTTGATGGTAATGATTAGAAAGACTGTGATTACTTTACAGTACCCTCATGGAAATGTTGTTTTACATGACACAGGAAGAAAACATGCAGATTTTGATGAAAGAAAATCCACTTTTTTATAGTTTCCCATATTTTCTTATTCCCTTTATGAATTTTAAATAATTCCCATCTTTTTTTGTGCTACATTCTAATTGATGCTTTTCAAAAAAAAAACTTTTTGTATTTGTTTATTGGTCAGCCGGAGACGGGAATTCTCTTTTTCCTCTTTGATATTTTGCGAATAATAAAGAGAAAAAGGATTTTTTGTCTCTCAAGGATGCATTTTAATTGCATCTCGATCCGGTTTAAGTTTGCCAACTTTTTTAATTACTGCGATACTTGTGGAACAAAGAGTTGCAAATCAAAGTTTTTTAATTCACATTTTGAAGAAAGGCGGATATTTTGCTTTTAATAAGTTTTGATATTTTTGTCAAAATGCTATAGGTGTTTGTTTATTAATCTAGAAATAATATCATGCACCAAGGTTGTAAGGTATTTTTACCGCAACCCTCCAATGCCTTAATTCTACCAGCTAGATAGCTCTTAAAACCTTAATTCTTATCAAAATTCCCCCTAGGTATCATCATGCTGTAGCTAATGCCTGGTTTTGAGTGTAAAATGACGAATATTCTTGGTTTCAACAGTGTTTTTCAGAATAACATGCAATGCTCCTGATTCATCTTGGTTTCTATCTTAGTTTACATAACGCCTATTGAAGGTGTAAAGCAACTTTAATTGAAGGATAATTACGATAATATTCCGATAGTATTCATGACGACCGGGTGGTTGAGTGGTTAGCACGCTAGCCTCACATCCACTAGGTTCTGGGTTCGATTCCCGGTACAAACTGCTGTGTTCTATTAAAATTAGATTGTTGATTTTCAGTTTGTGATAAATCTGAATTATCGATATTTCTATAAATAGAACACAGAACAGTCAGTCTGTGAAATATGCATACACCTACTACAATCTACAGTTATATAACCTATGACTGTGGTGGTAAATGTGTGTATGTAGGTTAGTCAGTTTCCTTGCAATAAAAACTGAACATGACTTGATGGGCTCAATGAGCTGGTAACTCATTAGCATAACCATTAGAGTTGTGGTGGTTCGGAATCCACTATAAGCTGTAGGTCCACTAATACCTAGAAAGTTCTCTGAAATATGAGGACTCGCCTGGTCCCAATAGGGTACCTATAGGCCTTATTATATTATTATATTATTATTATTCATAGACTGTGCTCCAACCTGGATATTTAATTTAAGTAGAGAGGACATACCATGGTCTAACAATCTGCTAACTATAGATGGCTATCAAAACCTTAATGCCCATCCAAATACCCCTAACAACCATCGAAAGTTCCCTCANATATTTAATTTAAGTAGAGAGGACATACCATGGTCTAACAATCTGCTAACTATAGATGGCTATCAAAACCTTAATGCCCATCCAAATACCCCTAACAACCATCGAAAGTTCCCTCAATAGGGTACAATCATGTTACGGCTAATGTCAATAGATGTCCTGCAACGCAATCGGTCTCTGAAGAGGGTTCGTAAAAAAAGGTATGGTGGAGAACCTAAAATTTGAAGATGTGGAAGTTTTGGGTTTTTTCCATTGAGCAACGTCAGAAGAGAAAGGAAGTATTTGAAGAGGCGCCTGAAGTAAATTGAGATCTGTAGGAAAAGCTAGCTACTCCACGCAAACTAAAAGGCCTGGTTGATAAGTTTTCTTAAATTCTTTGAATTCCCTAGTGGCGTGAACCAGACATTTTGATAATTTTATTATAATAATTTTTAAAAGGCGGGAAGGAGTCACTGTATGTGAGAGCTGAAAGACAATCAGCTCGGTTCAGAAAAACTGACGCTTAATTAAAAGTCAATTTTGATTCTAACCTGGCAACATGTCATTTTTGAGCCAATCTGAGTTCAAGAAACAACGTTACAAAGATAAGTGCCACTTTGTTCAGGATCGATGCAACTTTTTTTTCGGGAGTTCTACGTTTGCCCAAAACTCGGCTCCCCAGCTCGTTTCCCGTTCGACTCGTTTGCCTGAAGCACGTTTCCCCAAAGTTCGTTTCATTGAATTGTACGTTTGCCCTAAACTTTTTCCCTGAATGGTACGTTTCTCCATAGCTTGTTCCCACGAATGGTATGTTTGCTAGATGCCAGAATATCGATTTCCCGTATAGTTTTCCCAGAATTTTCCCTTCTTTAAAAAAGATTTAAAAAATTACTCAAATCTGACAATGCATGCAATATTGTTCAACTATTTTCAAAGAAGGGTTATCCTTCTTATGTGCATTTAATAGGTCAACACACTAAAAAAACCATTGGGGGAAACGAAGAGGAAACAAGCTTCAAAAAAATGAGTTTTGGCTAAACGAACCATTCGGGGAAAAGATCTTTGGGTTAACGTATCATTTGGAGAAACGAGCTTCGAGCAAACGCATTCGGGGAAACGAGCAAAAGTGTTCGATGAAACGTGTTTCGGGAAACGAGATTTGGAGTACCGAGTTTCTCCCCTGTTTTTCTTTCTTTTGCTAAAATATTGTGAGATTTGAATTCTTTCATAATGTGTTTGAGAAGGTAAACGAACAACATAAGATGAATTTGGGTTTCTGTATATCTTTTATTCAATTATCTTTAGTTCACATAGCTTAAGTATACATTGCTTAAGTCTTTAGAAACCATAACTTAAGTTTTTTCAGTAGATCACTCTTATTTGGGACAAATCTATCCTATTCATGGGAGGGTAGGTCCTCCAAAAAAAACTCATCTCACCTTTAAAATAAACTTATGCCTAATTTTGAGCGTATCCATAACCATTACGGTGTTTTTACTTCTTAGGTTAAAAAGTTTCGTTTACATGAAAAAAGTTGTCAAATCTTTTTAGCAAAATTGGTGAAAACTTGGGACAAGGGACCTGCTGCTAAAGGTTCTGAGGAACGGTTTTCAAGGCATTTTGAAAAAAATAAATAAGAAAAATAAGCCCGATTGATTCAGGTTAACTATGTATCACTTATGGTCAATACAATAAAGAAAAGTCTTTACTTGTTTTAGTACATTTGAATTTTTTGCCCTATGGCTAAAAATCACCTATTTTCTTTTTTAAGCCAATCTAAATGAACAATTAAGTGAGATTAGCTATAAATATATTCAAATAATTTCTGAAGTTTTCAGCTAAATCTGTCAAATTGCAGATATCGATAAGGGCCCCTTGAATTTTAATCGGTCCCCAAAAGATTTAGGACCGGTAGCGCGTCCTAAATCTTCACCGATTTGACGTAACTGAAATTTTTTGACCCATTAGAAAATAAGATATGACCTTAAAAAAGGCACCGTCCTACTACCCGTACCCATCCCATACCAAAGACAATGAATA
>JXPH01041836.1:1123-15645 GCA_001014845.1 Mochlonyx cinctipes | reverse complement strand
ATTGGCCACGACTAGTATGTTTACCCTATAGCTGACCACAAAACAGTTACTAACTTAATGATATAAATATTTTCAAGTCGATTTTGACCTCAGGATTTTCAAAAACTTGTATATAAGTTAAAAATTAAGTATATATTGAATTTCTGGAAAACTATCTTGAATTTAAAGAAAAATAATAAAGAATTAGGTGAAAAAGAACACATTGCTAGAGAGAGAGCTCGATTAGGAAGCGAGAGTTCCAGAGTTCGAATTGCGGTATCCACTAATTCTGACGTAAGTAAAGTAATTATTAATGTAATTAATAATGGTCATTGTTAGTGATTGTTGTCTCAAGTCAACCTATCAATTTTGAGCCCCACCGGCTGAATCCTTCTATGGGTCCTCATACAAATATTGATGATTTTAATGAAAACAAGCCAGAGCGACGGTAGGAGTGAAGTCAAACCAAAAACTAATCTAAAATTTTTAAACCGGAGCGATGGTAAGAACTGAGGTAATTGAGAAAAAAAATTTACAAGGTGGAGCGAAGAAAAGAGCAGGAGCATCCAAAAAAACCAACCAATATTTACAAACCGGAATCTCCCGCACTAATATGTTCCTGTATCAGCCGGAGGTGATGCTACGCCCTCCCCAGCATCTTCCAATGCATGTCAGACGCTCTGATTTATTTTATGCTGAAAAATGGATCGATAAGCTTATTCCCAGTAGATGGAAAAAACAATATTCAAAGCATACTTGTCAAGTAAACTACACCCAATATAATATAACTCTTCAAACTAGAAAAGTTGAAGTCTAGAATAAGGCATTGGATCTGTTACTTAAAAATAGCTTACCATTTACAAAATTAGCTTCCCAATTTACGAGAAATTGCTGCCCAATTCATGACAGCCTAATTTATTTAGTGTATACGTTGCTAGTAGTGTGATGAAGGTGAAGGTGCTAGTTGATAAAAATTGAAGGTGCTAGTTCATAAAAATTGTTATTGGATCTTCTTATTTGCGAGCTTCCATATCTAATAGAATTTAATATCTATGGAGATGTTCAATGTACCTTGTGCACACTTAATAATGGAGACTTATTTGGGTTGATTTTAACCCCACTAGCATTTTCCAATATTTGGTTCCCGTTTTTTAAAATCACGATGTTGGGGAATTATAAATCACATTTAATAGCCGAAGATCAAATGCCTCCGTAGCACATCGTCAAAGCGGTAGCTTTGGGTGCGAGAGCTCATAAGTTTGAATCTCGGTATGGGTTATTTTTTTTTGAATAAAAAACTCGAATTTTGAAAATTAATCGGGTTCTCAGATAACCCGTAATATTTTCCGCTTCAGAACCCGAATACTCAGCAGATAAAATATCAGGTCTTTGATCCTGAGACTTAGGACATTTCTCAACTGTGTGCTTAAAAATTAAGTGGATCGTCGAACAATTTTTTAAAGAAACAATTTAAAAAAAAAACAATTTTGGTAATAAATATCGCCGATCAAGTCAATCGTAAATAAAATTTATTTGATAAAATCGGCGAAGAAAAATTAAAACTGTTTACTTAAACTGCAAAATGTTAGCGGCGCTAGAGCTTCCAAATCTCGTTACTAGAAAATCTTTGCAAAAGTAAAATAACTTTAACAGAATTTCGTTAATTGAATTATGGTATTTTGATATTTGATATTAAAATTGAAGCGTTACCGTCACCTTCTTCGAAATAAACTAAAAAGAAGACGGTTCTTCCTTTTTCACAAACTGAAATCAGCGGGGAATTGATGGTAAATATAAGTGTCGTAAATAGTTAAGTTAGGTGACATGAAATAGAAGTATTTCTCGCAATTCCGGCAAGAAATTTTTCTTCTCGATGATATATTTAATTCACCATCATTAAAATTAATGAAGTCTGCTTGTAACCTTTGGTCATGAGTTGTGAAAGGACTTTTCTTGTCAATTCGCACACAAATTAAATTTGAAAAGTTTAATGAGTCAATAAAGCCGAACACAATCTGCTAATTAACTTTTCTCATCATCAGGTAAAGATAGATTGATCTTTAATTGATTATTCTGGGACACACGACATCGAAACGTTCTCGGTACCAGAATGAGAAAGTGATAAATTAAATTAATATTTCACTTCAGCCGCCACCACCACAGAGTTATCGAAATCGAATACGAAACGGAAGATAGACTTTGATCATTTGGCATGCAATTAAGATGATAATCTTGTTTAAAAAGATAAGAGAAGAGTAATGGCAATTTGCACCTTGCTAATAATTTATTCAATCTATAGCATTTTGAACCCCTCTCTATTCATCTATTAGTACATTTAAATTTATGGGTCTAGGATACGCATGTAATGTAGGTTATGGGAGAAAATTTAATATTGATTTAAATTTGCTCGTTACTCATTTTAATAATTATACTATTATAGTTGTCGCTAATTAAATTGTTTTTAATTAAAATGGGTAAGCTTATTACGTAGGAAACCATAAAATGGATTGTAGCTTTCCTTCTGATATATTTTAGTCCCGTTGTTTTAGCATTGTTATTGGGTTTCGTGGACTAAGGCTGAGACAAATGAAATACCACGATTCAAGGTTACACTTTATCAGAAGTCTTAAGTCCTTCAGCTCACCTATTCAGTAGTTGCTTTCCACCTCACTCTGAAAGTTTAAAACTTGTTGTGGGGATTCGGGTTCTGCATCTGCATTGCGGGTAAATTAACGAAACGTCTGATTCGCTCCTCCACTGTATCCCTAAATCATGGAATTTAAAGAATTGAAGAAAACTTACCAACAAACCATCCAGTTTATGTGTAGTATCAGAGTTGTAACCTACTGCTTACTTGTTCTGCACAAAATTCAATCAGCTTCACTACTTCAGGCACTACAGCTTCTAAAATTTCGTTGCAAGCCATCTATTGCCATTAGGTGTAACATGTTTTTTATAGATTTGTTGAGGCACTTACAATGGTTATTATGGGTACCTGTATGGTAAGTAAAGTTTTGGGAGCAATCTAGTTGGCAGAATGTCAGGCCAAGTTCTCTCTACTTTTATGAAATAGCCAGGTTGGGGCACACTAGCATAATCTATAAATGCCACTAGATCACTAAAATAATTACTCTAAGATAATGCCAGCACAATCATCTAGAGAGGTAGGCCTCCTTGTCCATATTGAGTATTTGCCGAAGATTTTCTAATCAAAATGCTAGCCTAAGTACTAGGTTGTAAGATTTTTTCGCACAAAGTTCCCCTTGGCTGCAAACTTGAAAACTCTGAGTTATGTGGATAACTGAATCCTAAAAAATCTTTCAGTTATTACTAAAGCACAGTATTCGTAGCTTTTCAAATACGTCCAGTCATTCAGCCGAAAAATATTATTTTCAGAAATGCTTTAAATCACTTGTTACAATTAACTAAAAAAAATTATTACCACTGAAAAATACCAATATTTTAAGAAAATTTGTTATAACTGACCTTCAGTTACAAAAACGGGACTGCCAGGGATACAATACAACCCAGCTTGCATAAACTGATAACTGAAGTTCAGCAAATTTCAGTTATGCATAACTGAAGCTCCAGTCGTTTTTATTTTGTGTGTACTTTTGTCAACTTTCAGTTTCGGTTAAATTTTTCAGAATTTTTTAACTCAAATCTCGAATTTATCACAAGACTTTTTCATTTGTACAGGAGCTTCTATAACCTGTGGACCGATTTATGATAGTCCGTCCATTAAGGCATACTTACTTACTTTTCCTTCTCAAATTGGCTGATTTTGTCAAATTTTATTTCCGTCAAAAGTCGTAATCAAAATACCAACTTTTAGTTTTTTAAGGAATTTTGTACACAAAGCGCCACCTAGGTGGCCCGCCCTCTGGAGAATCTTACTGACCTATTTCATTCTATATTCTAAATTGCCTCTTACGTCCAATTCAAGTCCAGTCCAGTTCATGGTCTTAAAAATAAAAAGTGTAATACCAGTCCGTAACCCGGATAACCTAATTGCCCTATGACACGCTTAAAAGGCTACTAGTATTTAATTTCAGATTTTTTCCAATGACACCATAAACAAAATGCCACCCGATAGCGTGAATTTTAGATTTTAAGGAAATTTAAATACACAATATCCGCTTTGTGGTAACAGATCCGCCAGGTGTAAACACCATACGAGAAGGCAACATCACCGACATGCTGAGGAGAGGCTAGTTATTATAGTATTAGCTCTCGGAGGAGCGTCCCAACTCTATTGTTTTTATGTTCCAGAGTTTATCACTCAGCTATTCGTGGACCCGCTTTGAGGTCCTCTGGAAAGCTTAAACTGCAGCTTTTGTCCAGTTTAAGTTTTGAACCGTGGTCCTCAATCCAGAAAGCCAGGCTATGACACAAATATCAGATTTTTAGGAATTTTCTACAGGGCCTAATTGTCCAATGACATCATAAACAAAATGCCAATCCATAGCCCAAATTTAAATTTTTTCGGACTTGTCTACAAATAGTACTCCTTTTGTGTCCCCTACATTGCAACGTTTGTCTAATTTGAGTTTAAACCGTGGTCCTAAAACCCAAACGGCAGCCCGTAACTTAAATTTCAGATTTTTGGGAATTTTTTAGAGCGACTACCTCTAAGGAAGCTCCGGAGCTCTTAATTGCCATATGAAGAGTTGAAAGGGACAATTGTCATCAAATTTCAAAATTTGAGTAATTTTCTACATATAACGTTCCCTTTTAGGTTCTCTGGAGGGCCTGAATAGCAAACTTTCTCCGATTTATGTTTTAAACCAAGATCTTAAACCTGGAACACCAGTCCATAACCCAAAGGACATAATTGCACTATAGTATGGCTACTTCTAGTATAATTTCAGATTTTTTCGAAAAACATCATATAACAAATACCAGTCCATAATAAAAATTCAAGATTTTCAAGAATTTTCTACCCATAGTGGCTTTAGGTCCCTTTTTAGAACCTAAATGACTGCTTTTTGTACAATTTCTATTTTGGTCCTAAATCCTAAAACTTAAAAGCTAAACAGTAACCTGTATTTAAGATTTTTAGGTATTTTCTAAACAAAGTACCTCTAGGGGGCTCTCCGAATGACATAATTGACATATGGAGGGCTTAAACGGGCACCTTTGTCTAATTTCAGATTTTTTCCAAAGACACCATAAATAAAATGCCACCCTATACCGTGAATTTCAGAATTTTAGGTCTTCTGGAGGGCCTAAATTGCCACTTTTGTCCAATTTAAGTTTTGAACCGAGGTATTAAAAAAAGTAACATGAATTTCAGATTTGTAGGAATATGGTATAGAAAGGGGCCTAATTAACATATCAAATTTTTTCCAATGCCAGCCATAGCCCAAATTTCAGATTTTAAGGAGTTCTTGTATCCCCAAAATTGCCACTTTTGACCAATTTGAGTTTTGAACCGAGGTCTTAAAACCAAAATGGCGGCCCGTAACTCAAATTTCTGATTTTTGCGAATTTTTTACAGAAAGTACCTCTAAAGGAATCTCCGGAGCACTTAATTGCCATATGAAGGGTCACTGTTGCCATCATTGTCATCAAACTTCAGAATTTGAGGATTTTTTCCTTTTAGGTCCTCTGGAGGGCCTGAATTGCAATTTTTTCCGGTTTAAGTTTTAAACCAAGTTCTTAAAACTGGAACACCAGTCTGTTCTGTAACCCAGAGGACGTAATTGCACTAAAGACTCTATAGTGCAATTACGTTCTCTCTATAGTATAGAGGGCTTAAATGGCCTCTTTTAGTCGAATAACATCATAAACAAAATGTCACCCCATAACACAAATTTCAGATTTTTAGGAATTTTTTACTGCCTGGCCTTAGGTTCGTTTTTAGAACCTAAATGGCTGCTTTTCTCCAATTTCTAATTTGGTCCAAAATCCTAAAATTAAAAAGCCAACTAGTAACCTGCATTTAAGATTTTTAGGAATTTTCTACAGAAAGCACCTCTAGGGGGCTCTATATAGGACCGTATTGCCCTATGGAGGGCTTAACTGGTCACTTTTGCCTAATTTCAGATTTTTCCAAAGACACCATAAATAAAATGCCACCCTATAGCGTGAATTTCAGAATTTTAGGTCCTTTGGAGGGCCTAAATTGCCACTTTTGTAGAATTTAAATTTTGAACCGAGGTCTTAAAAAAGAACGCCAGCCCGTAACACGAATTTCAGATTTTTGAGAGTTGTATAAAGAAAGGGGCCTAATTGACACTTCAAATTTTTTCCAATAACATCATAAACAAAATGCCAGTCTATAGCCCAAATTTCAGATTTTTTGGAATTGTCTACAAATAGTGTCCCGTAAATTGCCACTTGTGTCTAATTTAAGTTCAAGGCCGAGGGACCAAAACCAAAATGCCAGCCGGTAACTCAAATTTTAGATATTTAGGAATTTTATTCAGAAAGTACCTCTAAGAATTCTCCGGAGCACCTAATTGCCCTATGAATTTTCGAAAACAACGTTCCTTTTGAGGTGCTTAGGAAGACCTGAATAATCTCTTTTCTCCAATTTAAGTTTTAAATAAAGGTCCTAAAACTGGAATGCTAGTCTGTATTCCAAAGAACGTAATAGCGTAACGTCGTAATTTCAGATTTTTAGGAGTTTTCTACCCCCCATAGTGTAGTGTTTCCTTTATAGGTTCTCTTTCTAGAACCTAAATGGCTGCTTTTGTCCAATTTCAACTTTGTTCCAAGAACCTAAAACTAAAAAGCCAAACACTAACCTGCATTTAAGATTTTTAGAAATCTTCTAAGGAAAGGTTCTCGAGGGGGTTCTCCAAAGGGACTAACTGACCTATGAAGGGCTTAAAAGGCCTTTTGTTGTCTAATTTCAGATTTTTTCCAATGGCATCATAAACAAAATGCCAGTCCATACTCAAATTTTCAGATGTTTAGTCATCTTCTACTCAAATTGACCCTTTTTAAGGCCCTCTGAAGCCTTGAATGGCAAATTTTGTCCAATTTAAGTTCTAGTTCAAAATCTTAAGACTAAGAAGCCCACTAGTAATAATTTCAGATTTTTAAGAATTTTCCTAATTGCCCTTCTAAAGTACTTCAGCTTAAATAGCCAATTTTGTGAATTTCATTTTTGGTCTAAGACTAGAACCAAAATGTCAGCTCGAACTCAAATTTCAAATGATTAGAAACTATCACTAAGGAGAGGGCTTAAATGACCACTTTTATCTAATTTTAGATATTGTTCAACGACATCATAAACAAAATGCCAGCCCATAACCCGATTTTCAGATTTTTAGAAATTTAATATACATAGTGTCTCCGTTTCAGACCCTCTGGGGCGTTATACCCCTTTTAGGCCATAAAACTAAAAAGCCAGCCAGGAGCCTGAATTTCAGATAGTTAAGAATTTTCTACAGAACGACACAAATTGCCTTCAGGGGCTTTCTGCAGGACTCAATTGCCCTCTAATGTGCTTAAATATTAGATACATTTTGTTCAATGTTATATTTGGACCAAAATGCAAGCATGAACTAAAATTTTGGATTAGCACAAAAGGCTCTCTACCCTAGGGCTCTCAGGTACCCTTAGAGGCCATTTTTTACGAATTTAGTATTTTGGCCAAGCTTCTTAAACCAATATGCTGGCCCGTAACTCGAATTTCAGATTTTTAGGAAATTTCTACATAAAGTGTCACCTAGGGGGCTCTCTGGAGGACCTCAAGGCTTAGATGGCCACTTTGGTTCAATTTTTTACGTTCAAAAATTTTCCATGGCTTAACCCAAACTAGGCTTCATCCTAAAGCAGTATGGTCTTCCACGAAACATAATTTCTCAAATTTATTTATTTATTGATATTTCTGTGCGGATAAAAGGTTATACGTTATAGTCTTATCCCTTTTCCAGCTAAGCCTTTTCCCCGAAATAGAAAGTAAAATGAAATGTTTACATTATGATTCTTGTTGGCTTCCAATGTATTTACCTGTCATGCTTAATCATGAATTACTACTGAGCATAATGGGAAAGAAATCTTGATTTTATTTCTCTCCGTGATGCTTCGCTGATTTATTGCGAATGGCAAATTTGATTCAGGATCGATTTCCATCTCTCTGAATGAAATTGATTCTGATGGCTTCCTTTTTTATTATTGCCCGGGTCGGAGATTGAAGCAAAACCGATTGGATTTTACATGAACATGATATGGGTTTATCAGTGGATGGAAAAGCTTAAGCACTCTTGTTTACATTGTTTGATTTGAATAAATAAACGAGCAAAATGCGGAAAAGTTAACAAAACAATTTCTCGCTGGATTTATTTCCCATTTTTTTCATTATTGAGAATTTGATGGGCATTTCGTTTATATCTCAGAACGTCGTCATGCGTTTTGCAGTGCCCTGCAACCAAATTACAAAATTGAAGTCAAACATTACGTTGTAAAAGCTTTTTCGATTCAGAATGTTCAAGCGTAAAAGTGGTATGTATAAACAGGTATGCATAATAAAATTGATTAATCAAATATTTACCATAGTACGCCCAAGGCTTATGATTTGAACTAAGTTATAATTATTATTTTTGGAGGGCCCATGTTAATTCATCGGTAGAGCCTTTGCCTATCAACCACATGTTAAGGATACAAATCAAATAAACTGCGCGTTTCATTAAATTTCGTTTAATTTCTTGGTGGGTTCTATTACTCATGAATAGTAGGGTAAACAAGGCAATGCCTGTTCTTTGATTTTGCCTTCCATATCTTTTTTTTGTGAGATAGCACAGCCAGGTCATCAGCGTAGACCGTATCTTCTAGAAGATCATCCAAATTTCTCCATTTTATATCACGTTTCTGCACATTAAATGTTAAAACGCAGCATATCATCCAACGCTACCAGGAACAACAAAGAAGATAGCCAAACACCGTTCTTTACGGGAATAGGATCGGAACCTATTTTGATGTAGAACGTGGCAACTGAAGTTGTCGCAAGATTCCTTGACCAGATCAATAAACTATGCTGGAACTCCTCTATCACTTAAACTTTTCCAAATTGCGTCTTGCTTTAGCAGATCCAAGGCTTTCTGAGAAGTCGACGAATACTACGTACAGTGGTCGGTTCCAGTCGATACACTCCTCAATAATAATTCTGAGCGACAGCCTGTTCTCTGCGAAATGTTTTGTTTATTCTTTTCATTGTCCACGCAGGATTTTACTGGGAATGGACTGCTGCATGATCCCTCGCCAATTGTTACAGTAACTTATATCACCTTTCTTTGGGATCTTCGTCATCAAACCCTGTATCCAGTCACTTCGAAACGTGTTAGTGTTCCTGACATTACATAAAAATGGATGGAGGATGTCTGTTGATATGTCTATGTCAGTTTTGAGGTCTTCTGGAGGGATATCATCAACGCCAGGAACTTTTCAATTTTCAAAGAAGATAATATTTCTTCGATCTTCCCTCTTAATCCTCGTTCTGATGCTGACGGGTGCTGAAGGGTTTCAAATTAAATTTGTAGAAATTGTAGCATATTTTTCTTCTCTGTTTTTTCTTATTAAATAAATGAACTTAGATACAGTGAAAATAACAAGCTGATCTCAGATGCAAAGAAGAACAAAATGGCAGCAGCAACAAGGACAGAAATAGTGTATCTACCGTTCCTAAAAAGAAATGCACAAGTTCAGAGGATTCCTGACGATAGAAATAGCCTTTTCGAAGTACAGGTCCATCAAATATGTGGATTAACGGCAGCAAACAGTCACATACATCAGAGATATGAGGTGCAGAGGGGCAGCATACATAGCAAAAACCATCTAATCATTTGCGGAAAAGTTCAAACCAAGTTGGCAGCTGGGGAAAGTTATGTACGACAGCGTCATAGTACCCGCAATAATGTATGGAACACAAGTCTCGGTACTCACCAAGAGATCCATCAGATCTTCAGTACGGTAATATGAACCGCAGGTAGTAACGATGCTGTCAACAAGGTGCAAAGATGCTCCAGTATCACGATCAATGAAAACACTCTTAAATAATAAAACCATTTCCATACGCATCAGAGTACACCAAATGAAATACGATGGACATGTTCGGCGGCTATGGTCCAACCACCCATTGCAGCTAGCACGCAGACGCATACTAAAATATAGGAAGCGGAGATCCTGTCACCCATGTTTTACCCACAAAGACAGTCTAACGCAAGACAGAGTCAGACTGGGGCTCTAAAGTGATGGAGAATGAGAAGCAATTACAAGCGATAAGCAGTAACTCCACCAGAAACTTGATGAGCTTTACACCCTAGAAGAGTCGAGAGAGTAATCTTCATAATCAATAATAACACCAATAATAACATTTAAATCTCTGTATATTTTGATTTCTGAATATTTATTACTTTTATTAAAATTCGATCTAGTCTCTTAATTAAAGGGTAAGTATATTTTATTTTATATATACATAAACACCATGACATGGCTCCTTGAGACTCTTAAGGGGCGTCCCGGTCATTTACCCGTTGCTAAAATTTATTATTTATCTTTTTGAAACAATAAGCTGGGTAGAAATTACAAGGCTTATTAATTCAATCATTACTAACATCCCTATCCTTTGTAATTAGGCACGGCCTGGCCAATGATTGATAGCCCCCAGGATCTAGTCTAACTAGGCCTTCTCACTTGATGCTATGCTATGCTATGTTCTGGATGCTGACGCTTCTGGATTTGGCTGGTTGTTAACGGGTTGCTCTCAATCTTCTGTATCGTTCTTAAAAACTTCGTTGAAGTGTTCTCACCACCTATGCAGTTGCTGATCTTCTGCATGCTGAATGTTCATATCCTTGCTTTTCACGACAGGTAAGATCCTCTTTTTGATTAGATTCGCAAGCTCATTAGAGATTTTATATGATTGTTCAGAATTTTACGTGCTGCAGCATTGTCTTCTTGGGCTGATAGGTTGTTACAGTGACTTTAGAAATCACGGCTGAGGCTACAATTAGATGCACGGTGCAATGCATCGTGTTGACGTTGGAGCTCAGTTTTCCCGGTATTTTCATCTTCACTACTAGTAGATAACAGTTCCTATCTATTCCGGAGATCGATGGTGAATTGATTCTGTACTACGGGATCTTTTAATTTGACAACGTAATATTTTCGCATTTTTGACTCGCCGTTTCTGGGAACAGCGTGGATTTTAAACCTAAAGTAACCAACTAATAGATGAGGTGGTGTTCTCAAGTCAGTGCCTCGCCTACTCTTTACATCAATAAGAGATGAACGCCAAGATTTGTGAATCATGATCTGATCTATTTGGAAGAAATCGCCATTTGGATGCACCCACGTGACTTTATGGATCGTTTTATGTGGGAACAGAGTGCCTTCAATCACTAAATTGTGTGTAGCGCACAGATTAGACAGCAACTCTCCGTTTTCATAAGGTGATCGATCTATCCCCCGTCTGCCCATCGTTTGGAGTGGTTGACAAAATAGAGTCCATCACACGATTGTAAAATTCCAATTTTATTGAGTTGTCCTTATCGTTAGTTGGAGCGTAACATTGGATTATCGTCATATTAGCAGATTGTGCCAGATTGGCTTTCATAATACGGTCGGTTATGAACTCCCAACTTATGAGGCTTTTTCTCGCAGTTGCACTGAGGAGTAATGTGACACCTGTTTCGATGTTAACAGTGTCAGCTAAATAACCGGAGTTCAGCAGGCTGCTTCCATCTGCGAGCTTGTTTTCACCACTTCCTTGTAACCAAGTTTCACTAAGACCAAGAACTTCCAGTTTATAATCCTTGGCTATTTTCAGCGAATTGTCCAGCTTCGGTTTAGCTTGGTGCTCGCCGTAGGTGGTCCCCGAATTTTGATTTTTGGATTTTTAAGAAATTTAAGATGAACGGGAGACAAGCCTGAAGCACCTTGTTTCTCCAGGTTCAATGCCAAGGTAATTTACGGAACATTTTGTTTAATTTTTACAAAATCGTGTTGAATTTTTTTAAATGGTTTTAAAAAAATTACATAGAAATTGTAAAAAACATCTTGTAATTTATCCCTCAAATAAATTCAAAATTCACTCACAAAATCTACTCACATGCAAAAATAATAACACAGTAAATAATAAAGATGATAAAGTTGCAAAAATTTCCATTTAAAACCCCAAAAATATCTTGGTGGAGCGTCAACAAGTTATTTTCCCCCATCAATCGCTCCCTTTTACTCTACACTTATATGATGTCGTATAATATACCCGTGAAAAATTACGTACGCAGTACAATCTCATCATTAATATTCATATCTCATGATCAAATAAATCGAACGAAATCTCACTTAATCCGCATACAAATAGCAAAATATATTTCATAATAATAATATAATAATTTATATCTATTTTCCATTCCATTCCATCCACTTGAATTGAATTGAATGAAGCACGTGACATTTTGGGCTAGGAAAACAAATCTGCTCGTATATCGGTATGATATTTTCAATCAGTTTTCAATTTGAAATTCAGCTGTCAAGTGCACAGTGGGACATTCGTTTTCCCCTTTCTCAATTTCAAACTTGAAACGACGAAAAACGAGGAAATTGTGCCAAAAATATTGTGTTTGTAGGTAAAAGATGTTTTGAGGTGGGCACGCGCATTCTGGTGTAAAAATTTTGTTGTTGATTCACCATATGGTCTGATAACACATACAAATTTTACAACAATATGTAACGTAAAATTCACTGAAAATCAAAAAGAAACGGGAAAACGGATGATTGAATAAAATTTAATCCTTTTATAGAAGAAGATTTTAGCTTTTCTTTCTTTCTTCCATCATATCTATAGTAGTAAAATTGGAAAAAATTTGGTTCCGTGAGAAAAGTTGGTCTAAATCAATGGACTAAAACGTGTAAAAACAGAAAAAATTCCATCTGTTTGTCTGTCTGTCTGTCAATTGATATTTCTGTCTGTCTCACGCAATTCCCAACTGATTTAGCTGAAATTTTGTGTGGAAAGTTTTCTCAAACAGCTTATCAAAAGTCCTTACAGCTTTGTTAATTGGCCAAATGAGGCTACGTCTTCTGGGGGTTCGAATACAAACTCACCAGAATTTTTCAGAAATCTTGAGTTCTAATGATCGGAATGAGCTCAAATTTGGAATATAATCTTTTGATAGGTATCCAGGAATAGTTCCTCAAACAATTTACCCTAGGACATTGGGATCTGCTGACTCCTAGGTACCAAGAACTACCAGAATTCTCGAACTCTAATGATCGGAATGAGCCCAAATTTGGAATATAAGCTTATAGCAAGTGCCCAAAAACACTCAAAATAAAAAATGTCTGAACGTCGAATTTCAACTGACGTTTTCTTCACAAAATCTCGGACGTGCGTCCTTTAAAAAATAACTAAGTACATCATCCGTAGAATGCACAGATTTTCGGCCTGTAGAATCAAAACAAATTTACCCCCTCAAAAAATTATAAAATAAAAACTTCGCATCCGTTGAATCCACGGACTTTCGACCGTCGAAATAAAGGATGCAAGTCCGGTACTTTCTATCGGATGAAATACATGCGAGACAAATGAGCGTACATTTGTGGTTGATGTATTGGTTAGCGTCTTTGCTTCTTCTTCGGAAGGCAGTGGTTTGATTCCAGAAGTCGGTAAAAAGATATAAAAAAATAAAAGAAATTTTAAAAAACAAAAGCAATAAAAGAAATATTTAAAAATTCGAGAAACTGAAAAATAAGTTGCAGAAAATAAAAATAAATTTCAAAAAGCACGCTGATCTTACAGAACAAGAAATTATACAGATATCCAAGTGCCCCATCAAAAGTCACCCCATAAGTAAAATGCACGCTCTTTGATTCATACTAGTGTCACCTACATTTTTCCTTACGAACCTTAATGTGTCAAAAAATAATCATATGGTGTGTTCGCTCATTTAGTTACCACAACCGTAGAACCAGCAAAAATCAGGGTTTTTTTGACATAAAGCGACGTTTACGCCTCTTATAATATCCTCGTGAACTAAAATAATATGTAATCGGGTAAGGGCAAGTGTTTGAAATATTTTTGTTCGAAGTCGGTCATCTGGATAGTTTCTTTTTCTGTGCATATCTGAACATCCTAAGAATCCACGAATGAACATCTTAGTAATCGAATATCCTACAAATCCACGGATAAGGAGCGAGGATCAACAGAAGAACATCCTACGAATCGACTGACGAGCATCCTACAAATCAACGGACAAACATCATAGTAAACCATGAACGAATAGCTTACAAATCCATGGATGAGGATCGAGGAACCCACAGACGAATCAACAGAGTTAGAAATAATAGGAGAGAACAGATGGATGTATTGGCACAGCAAGCAGAATCCGCTGCGGCAGTGTGTAATATGCGGGACCTATACAACATCACAAAGAAAATTGCAGATACTAACCGTAGCAGGAACGTTCCAGTAAAAGATAAGAACGGGTGCTGTTGACCAATGTTGAAGATCAGTTGCGTAGGTGGCGTGAGCACTTTTCATAAGTGTTAAACCTGCAAAGAGATGGAGTTGAAATACCGGAAGTGAGGGC
>JXPH01041690.1:98-10234 GCA_001014845.1 Mochlonyx cinctipes | reverse complement strand
ACCACTCAACCACCCGGTCGTCCATATTTAACTAAACCTAAGCTCAAAATTAAGTTTCTTCACATCGACAAAAGAGCTACACTCAGAATCAGGTTTGTTTCTTTCAACAACAAAAATCTCCAGGGAGGCCTTAGAATATAACTCTGCTCAAAATTATGTTCTACGCTCTTTTCTTTGAAAAGGATTCTTTAAACTAGGACTTCTTTAAAAATTAGGCTAAAACAGTTGCTTAATCGTTTAATTGGTTAATCGATTAGTTTCATCGTTTATTCGTTTAATAGTTCAATTCCTTAACTGTTTAATCGATAAAATAGCGTTTTCATAACAAAATGTTTCATTTAATATTTTTTGCACCTCCATTTTGTTTTTAGCTCTTTCTTCATTCGATTCGTGATATTTCTACATATTTGCTAGAAATATAATGAAATGCACGAGATTTTAACATAATGGGAGTAGTTTTTGTACTTTTAGCTTTTCTTCTACTTACTATCCTATGCATATATAGATCTAAGAAAGCTTATGTGTTTAGTGAAATTTGAAAAATTTTGGTCCCTCTAGCGATCTAAAACGCCCAAAAAGGAGCAAAATTTGTATGTGCGTGCTTTTACGGCACGATAACTCAAGTTCTTAAATGGGCCAAATTGGTCCCTGGGGTCTGAGGGCTGCCAAACAAACATAACAGTTCCTTCCAGGTATCTCCAGATATAATCATCGGAATGAGCTCAAATTTGGAATTTTTGGCAAGTACCCAAGAGCAATTCATAATAAAATGTAATCCCAGGACCTTAGGATGTGGGAACTCATGCACTAGACATTCCTAAACACTTGATAAAAGTCCCGAATCCCGGGATAAAAGACCTGATATTTCATCTGCTGAGTATTCGGGTTCGGATTCGGGACAATATTACATCCCGACGATTCTGGTTAGCTTGATTATCTTTCATAAATAGAATTTTTCATTAAAAAAAGCCTATACCGAGGTTTGAGATCGTGATCTCTCGCTTCCAAAGCTACTGATCTGACGTATATGCTACGGAGGCACCTGATTATCGGCTATAAAATTAAGAACAAATTTAAACTATCAAATATTTCATTCCGGGAGAATTTTAATATTCGGGGTATTTGTCATAACCCGATTCTCGGGACATTGATTTATAATTCCCGAATATAGGAATTTTTAAATATGGGAACCGAATATTGGAAAATTTTCAGATCCCGAATGCTAGTTGGGCTAAAATTGACCCGAATGAAGCTACCGTTTTTAAGTTTGTAGGAATCTCAGTTTATAATGACCGGAATAAGCTCAACTTTGGAGTATAAGCTTTTGGTAAGTGCGTAAGACTAGTTGCAACGAAATTTGAACCCAAGACTTTGGGATCTGAGAACTCATTTGTACCAGGAATTTATACGAATCACAGTTACTAATGATGAAAATCAGCTCAAATTTAGAATAAAAGCTCCTAGTAAGTGCCCAGCCCAAAAGCAGTTCCTAACCAAATTTTATCCTAGCACATCAGGATGGTCACTTCTATGTACCAGGAATAATAATGATGAGAATGAGCTCTAATTTGGAATAAAAGCTTCTATTAAGTGCCCAAGAACAGTTCCTATCAAAATTTGATCCTAGAACCTCGGTCGATCCTAGAATTTTCATGAATCTTGAGTTCTAATGATCTGAGTCATAATTAGAAGTACCCAAGCACAGTACCTATCGTAAATTGCATCTAATTCCATCCTTTCTAGGTGCTTCCAACTACCAGATTTTCCAGAATAACTAGAAAGATTCTCATCAGACCTTCAGAGTTCCCATGATAAAAAGTTCTTGAAATAAAGAAGAAAAGCTTTGATCCACTTTATGGTTTCCTACGTTTTTTTCAATATTTTAAATGAAATAAACGTATAATTTTAGCACATTTCTATGGAAATTCAGAAAGGAATTGCTGAAACAATGTAAAATGCGCAGACATAACTTTTTTATTTATGCTGGCTGCAAATTTCACTTTTTTATAAATTGAAAATTCAAATTATGAAAAATGCATTCGCAAATGTATGTTGGTATGATATGCATTTTAATGCCCAGATAAAAAATATTACCATTGTGTAGTGTATTGATTGAAAATTGTGTGTCTTTTTTTCTGAAGATAATTATTTGTTCACCTTTAATCCTTGTGGTAATTTTTTTAAAAGAAATAGTTTATCTTTTCTTTACATCACTTCATAATGAAGAAGAGGTATTGTGATTATCAGAGTTGGAAAAAAATATATTTCAGGGTCCCTTTGCCTGCGAAAAAGTTGTTCCATTTGGTTTAAAACGTCCTCATCCTTCCATAACAACTCATCCGGCTTTTTCAGATATTTAGAACTCTTATAGAAAGATTGAGCTGTAAATTAGTATGTTAGCTCCTGACCAGAAAAATACTACCATATTATCTAGAAATTCCAAAACTCTGGGGTTCTTAGTCTCCGATTGAGCTGAAAATTTGTATGCATGCTCTTGGTCGGTGAAAAACCCGAGAACAGTTCTTCCATCAAAATGTTCAAAAGTGCTCTGGATTAGGAACTTTTATGTTTCCGGGAACTTCCAGCATCAACGACAATCAGTATTAAGATGTACATTTATCAATAAAGAGCATTCAGCGGCCACTGTCACAGAGTTTCTATTCATTTTCCACTTTATCAAATATGTCGAGATTTGTACCGAATAAAGTGTTTTTACGGGGAGTTTTACTCCATTACTTAAATATGAAAGTCATCGCATTTTACAGGAGGTTTATGGTGACCCTACGTAACGGAAGTGATTTGAATGGTTCAAAAGTGATAATTTTTACTTGAAAGACAAAGATCGACCCGAACAACCGAAAAAGTTTGAGGACACTGATTTAGAGGCCTTGCTCGATGAAGATTCGTGTCAAACGCAAGAAGAACTTGCACAATCATTAGAGGTTGATTATTAAACCATTGCAAGACGTTTACATAACTTAAGAGTGATTCAA
The DNA here is from genome assembly GCA_001014845.1 of Mochlonyx cinctipes. Lineage (NCBI taxonomy): Eukaryota > Metazoa > Arthropoda > Insecta > Diptera > Chaoboridae > Mochlonyx > Mochlonyx cinctipes. The sequence goes on along the minus strand of JXPH01041690.1, from coordinate 7,241 downwards.
AAGCCAGTAAATTGGATGCCAATTGAAACCAAGTCGTTTTTTCACGTGCGAACAACTGCTACAACGGCACAAACCGAAGGGTTTTTTGCACCGTATAGTAACTGGTGATAAAAAGTGGATCCACTACAATAATCCAAAGCGTTACAAATCATGGATTAAGCCCGGACAACCATAAACATCAAAGGCAAAGCCCAATATTCATGGATTCAAGCTTATGCTATGTATTTGGTGGGACCAGCTATGGGTGTAGTGTATTATGAGCTACTCCAACCTGGATCAATCACAGGAGCTCGCTACAAAACACAATTAATGCGTTTAAGCCACGCACTGAAGAAAAAACGGTCACAATATGCCGAAAGACATGACAAAGTTATTTTGTAGCACGACAATGCTCGGTCTCACGTTGCTCAGCCTGTGAAAACCTACTTGGAAACACTCAAAAATTGCTGTGTCCGACTACCATCTCTTCCGATGGATGACGCATGGCCTGGCTGAGCACTTCACTCCATAAGACCAATGCTAAAATTGGTTTGATTCGTGGATCACCCAAAATACGAGTCCTGTTTTCGCCGCATAATCCGTATGCTGTCAGAAAAATTGGAAAAGGTAGTGGCTAACGATGAACATTAAATGTGTTATCAGTTTTTCACAATAAAGTTTTAATTTTTTGAAAAAAACGCTATGAATTCATTCCCACCCTATAGCTTTTCTTTCATCATATCTATAGATAGAAAAGAAAAGCTATTGTATTCAGTAAAAAAGGTTCTTCGGGAAAAGTTTCTCTAAATGGTCTAAAACATGAGAAGCCACAAAAATGTCTGTGTATGTGTCTGTCGTATGTCTGTATCCTCGATAACTCAACCGTTTTGGCTGAAATTTTGTGTGGAAGTTTTTCTCAACAAAAGTAAGAACGAGTTCATTAATGAGTCAAAACGAACCACGGGGTCTGGGGGCCCCACACAAACTTATTAGAATTTTCCAGAAATCTTGAGTTCTAGTGAACGGAGTTAGCTCAAATTTGGAATATAAGCTTATGGTAAGAGTACCGAAGAACAGTTGCCAAAACAATTGACCCTCTGACATTGAGATCACTGGGGGCTCTCGGCTCCTTGGTATCAGGAACATCCAAAATTTTTGAGGTCTAGTGATTGGACTGAGCTCAAATTTGGAGCTTTTGGTGTATCCAAAGACATTTACTAAAAAAATTGGACCCTTTGACATTGAGATCTAAGGGCTCCTATGCACGAGGAACTTCCAGAATTTTTGAGTTGTAGTGGTTGGAATGGGTACAAATTTACAGACGATCACTTTTCGTATTCGAAGTAGCCAAAATTTCGGTAAAGTCTACCTTCTTTATTTAGAGTTCAGTTGAACACCTTTGCTGAGTTTGTTGAACTCTTAAAAAAGATCAAATGAACTCTTTTTGGCTAACATGAACTCTAAATTAGTTTCCAACGAACTCAGATCGAGGGGCGTTTAACGAACTCTTTTTTAGAGTTTCTCAGATTTTCAGTGTAGAATATAAGCTAATGGCCCAAGAACTGTTCCTGTGCTAAATTTGGGATAATATTATCCCTTTCTGGTGCCCCCAATACTTTTCCGATCCTCTTCAAAATTTGCACATAGCATCTTTGGCTAAGACTTAATCCAGTTCATATCACAAAATATACAATTAATATGAAAGAAAACCTACATAATCCACTTTGTGGTTTTCTAGTTTCTACATTTTTATTTCTAGTTTCAACAGCACAATGTTTGAGAGTAACTGCCAAGGAGCTACAATGTTGGAGGGCAACTTTCGTTAATTTTGGTTTTGTCTTAGTTTCTGGTAAGTTTTGCTCTTGATGTACATGTAAGTCATATTGAAGATACACGCCACCTAGTCTTGCGTCAATGCAACTTTTTTCTTTTTTTGTTGCTCACAGAACGGTTGAGATGCTCTGTGGCCGTCTCCGTGACCTATCTCAGTTTCTGAATAGCTTAATATTGATTGTCTTGTAACGGGGTTTCTTGGACTCAGGTTGCCAAAAAAGAAATAACACATATTCTGATTAGAATCACATTATATTTTGATTTTTAACTATAAGTAACAGCTTTTGTGCGAAAAACGCATTGTCTTTAAGCTTTCCCATACAGCAGCTCCTTCCCGTCTTTTCAGGTGCTGGCTCACTCTGAGAGCTCGAGACTTGGGGGGATCCACGTCAAATCTGTATTGGGTGAGAATTAGCAAAATGTCCGGTCCACCACCGTGGCCACGAACCAGGGAATTTAAAGAATTCGAAAAAACTTACCAACAAGCCTTCTAGTCTGCTAGAGTTGGATTCGCTTCTAATAACTCCATTGGCTTCAGGAACCTCCTTAAACACGTCCTCTTCCTTCCAACGTTGCTTCGAGAAAAACAAACACTCCAAACTTCCATATCATCGTCTGTCGATCACACCGTTTTTTGACGATCCTTTTTTAGAGATCAATTTCGTTCTAGGCCATCTATTGGCCATCTATTGTAACATGATTGTATCCAATAGGGTTGTTTGGGTACTTTCGATGGTTGTTAGGAATATTTGGATGGGAATTTGGTTTTGGGAGCAATCTAGTTGACAGATCGTTAGATCATGGTATGTTCTCTCTACTTCAATTAAATAACCCGAAAGAGCACAGTCCATGGATGCGACCAGAACATTACGGTAATTACCCTCCAATAAAGGCAATGGATACTTGGGCCAAAGTTGCCTTACAGTCTTTACCGGCATTCTGTTGTAAAATTAGTCAAACTGAGAAAGGGAGAAAAGATATAATCCCCCACCTTGTGGTTAAATTTTTAATATTCTAGAAAAAGTCATGTAAATTATCATCTGTCGATGAAAAACCATCTAATCGTGTGTATGCACAATGCAATTGCTGTTAATAATATGCTTAAGGTGTATATAATGCAATGTTTATACAAATGTGCATGCATTTTCTGCAACGCTGAAAATCTCCAATCAGCAACATGAGCTCGCTGTTGTTGTGCCTTCACAACAAAACATCTTTTCTGTATAATCAGATGCGTTATCAGTTTGCATTCATCTCTTACAATAAATTTAACAAGGTAAATTCTCGTTATCTTTCTCTAAAAATCTTGTTTTTCGGTATAAAAATGTAAAATATTGGCGGATCTTCGCTGAGGGTATATTCAAAATATTATTATTTTTAATCTCCATCAAACATTTGTCGCCATTTTGCATTCAAAACATAAAATAACATATCCATTAAAATATGAAAAAGCAGCGCATATAAAAAAATAAAATCAAAATCGAATAAATTATCCTTCTCTCCTCCTTTTTCTCCCCAACCAGCACGGCAATTATTATTACCCTCGACACTAGCCTGGCGCTCGCTCTGACTGGGCAGTGGTTTAGGTTTAAAAATGTAATATAAAATATTGTAATCAATCAGATTAAAATTTGAAATTGCTTTCATAAACTGTGATTAAAATTTGCATAAAAATAATTAGAAATTTAAAAGGCTCGCACGCTATACACAGCAAAATAGAGCCCAAAAAATAAAATTTCTTCCTTTACACATTTTATCCTCGAATTGAAGAAATAATGGTGGTGTCGGGAAAAAATTATAAAATCATCATTATTATGTTACGCTGTTTATTGGAAAATAATTCCAAAATATACATAATTGATTACAAACTAATTTATTATATTAATTTAATTCATGAATAATTTATTATTTGACAAAATGCTGTTTAACAAGGTGCCATTTATCTATACACAAGACGTTTTTGGTGTTACTTCTTGTTGGCAGGTATTTTAGGGCACGCTTCCTATTTCGAATTGGATATACAGTATCGGAAAATGAAGCTAATGAAGTGGAAATCGAAATAATATTTTCTATTATTCTTGATGTTGGAAAACAGTCCAGTTTAAAGCGATTTACTATAGCATCTGCATCAGGGAACACAGGCGAATCATTTTGTTGGTTTCTATACACTGTCAAAAGAATTTATATAAAAACTACGTTTTCACTTGAATCCTTTATTACACATAAAAATTATAAATGTACAGAATCTATGTTTTAAGTAAACTTGACCGTATAAGCAACGTTATACCCATAGGAAGTTATTTACCGAATTTATGGTATTTTCCAGACCCATCCGCTAGGTGGCAATTATTTCTTTTCTTGGATACTGAATACACTTGACCGTACAAGAAGTTTTGCAAAAGACGCGATCACTCTAGGAAGTCGTTTACGGAATTTAAGGTTGTTTCCACACCCATCCGCTTGGTGGCGATCAATTTTTTTTCTTGGGTACTGAATTCACTTGGCCGTACAAGAAGTTTTGCACAAGACGCGATCACTCTAGGAAGTAGTTTACGGAAGTTAGGGTAGTTTCCACACCCATCCGCTAGGTGGCGATTAATTCTTTTCTTGGACATTAGGAATTTAGGGTTTTTTTCACACCATCCGCTAGGTGACGATTAACTATTTTCTTGGATATTGAATACACTTGGGCGTCCAAGCAACTTTACCCACGACACGATCTTTCTGGGAAGTCATTTACGGAACTAAGGATTGTTTTCACACCCATCCACTAGATGGCGATTAATAATTCTCTTGGGTACTGAATCCACTTGTTCTTCCGAGCTCCAAGCAACTTTGCCCAAGACGCAATCACTTTGGGAATTCATTTACGGAATTTAGGGTTGTTTTCACACCCATCCGCTAGGTGACGATTAACTATTTTCTTGGATATTGAATACACTTGGGCGTCCATGCAAATTTACCCACGACGCGACCTCTCTGGGAAGTCATTTACGGAACTAAGGGTTGTTTTCACACCCATCCACTAGGTGGCGATTAATAATTCTCTTGGATACTGAATCTACTTGTTCGTCCAAGAAACTTTGCCCAAGATNTTTCTTGGATATTGAATACACTTGGGCGTCCATGCAAATTTACCCACGACGCGACCTCTCTGGGAAGTCATTTACGGAACTAAGGGTTGTTTTCACACCCATCCACTAGGTGGTGATTAATTATTTTCTTGGATACTGAATACAATTGCGCGTCCAAGCAACTTTGCGGAAGACGTGATCATTGCAGGAACAAGAGGCCCTGAGGATGGATGGATGGATTCGGAGGGTGTGCTGTAGTAACTTATACTGCCTCTCGCACGAAGACCTCGAAGCAGGCCCATTGTGCTCAATCCCTGTGAAGCCTGAGGCTACACACACGATCAATTTTCAAAAATTTGTGTATCCAAGATTATCTTATAATCGGGAGTTTTGAACTGTAATTTTCAAGCTTTTGGTAACGCAAGAACAATTCTTTAAAAAAATTGGTCCTAGAACCTCAGAATCTGGGGGCTCACATGCCCAAATATTTTCCAGAGGTCTCACGTTCTAATGATTGGAGAGCTCTTTCTAATATGTAACGAAATTTGATTTTGGGACTTCAGGATTTTTCTTGAAATTTTAGACTCAAAAAGCCACTAGGGAGATCCTCTAAAAGGCGTCCCCTGATGAGACTCTATCGATTGATGTTTCCCCGAATGGTAAGTTTGACCTAAAATCGTTTCTCTTAATTGTTTTCCTTGAATTTTACCTTCTTTAGAAAAGATTTAATAAATTATTCAAATCTGAAAATGGATGCATTATTTTTTAATTATAGCAAAACTGGTTTTCAAAGAAGAGCTCTTAATAGGGCTCTTAATTGGACTACGCACTAAAAATATACCATTTGGGGAAAAGAGCTTCGCTTCGGGGGAACGTACGTTGTGGGGAAATGAGCTTCAGTAGGCGTCCCATTCGGTGAAACGTACTATTTAGGGAAATGAGCCTCAGGCAAACGTGTTCGGGGAAACGAGCTTTGGGCAAACGTGTTCTGGAAAACATGTTCGGGGAAACGTTATTTTGGGGAACGAGCTTTGGAAAAGCGTAGTACTTTCATTTTTTTTGTGGGACAAAATAAAATAAGAATGGTTTTAAGCTCTATTCTGAACGGACCTAGAGGGGAAGAGGAGAGTAAAATTTAAAAAAAGTTTGTCTTGTGTTTATTTAAAATTAAAGTTTTTTCAGCTGGTCCTCAAAATCTCCCTTCTATAATTTCTTAGATAATTACAAATGACATGGGAGGCTATTTCGGCTTAACTTGCACAAAATTGCTATTTTATTGAAGTCAAATCTAGTTAATGCTATTGATCATTAAATTTACAGTGTCTTATAATGTAATTGCCGACACAACCTAACATAATCTGTTCCTTTAGAGACTAATAAATATTTTGTAATTGATGGATTGGGTCTATAGATAAACAGTAGCAGTTCAAATTTCCAGTGATTTCCATCAATAGGGCAAATACTTCTTGGCAAACCACTCATCTATTTCAGATGAGAAATATTTACGAGAAATGATCAGAATCGGTTCAGGAATGATTGAAAAAATTTCTATTTCAAAACAGGGAGTCCGCATTTTCATTATCCTCGACATTTGAGTTTTTGACTGTGGTTGAAGAGTTTGACTAGGGAGTTACGACATTCACTAACCAAAACTGTCTGAGAAAATTGTTTTGAAAGACAGGAGCAAAATACTCCAGTGCCGGTAGGCCAGCACGGCAATTTTACATAATTTTTGACTCGGTGGGAAGCTTCAGGGTCTCTTGTTGGTCATTCCATCATTCAATAAAATAAGGAATAATTTTGAATAATTGTTCATAGTAAAATTCTCCTTCATTTGATTTCAAACACGATTGCTTTACATAATTTTTGAAAATTGACCCCAGGGCTTCAGGTTGGTCATGTCATCATCCAGTGTTACCAGTAACGTAAAAAATAATCCTTTACACATAATCTATGGAACTTCTTTTAGAGTTCTTTTTACTCTAGTTTGCACCTAACCCTACTGTCTGTATAAAAAAAAAAAAATTGGGTCGCTTCTAGAGCTCAAAAACCTAAGAATTTTAAATTTTTCCCAAACTCCTCAAAATTGGACAGGTTATAACCGGTGGCGTAGAGTTCAAATGTCATTTTAAAAATCCCTAAAAATCAGGGATGTTAATGGAACCAAAATACAGCATTGAACCGGTAGCGCAGGGCTCAAACTGTATTTTAAAAAATAAAAAAATCCATCCCAGTAGCTATGGGACCAAAAAAATTT
>JXPH01041667.1:1406-11845 GCA_001014845.1 Mochlonyx cinctipes | reverse complement strand
TCAAATATTTTTAAAACTCATTGGGTTTATTGGTTTTAATGTATTTAACATGGTGCTTAAAAATAAATATGCAGGTTTGAGAAAAAAACAAGTTATTTGAATGCCGAAATTCAGATTAAAGTGACACTGGTCACCATGTGTGTGTAGGATACAGTATTTATTGATTAAGTAGCAGACAAATATTTTATCGGCGACATTCAAAAAATAATGTCACTGGTCACCAATGAATAGATTTTTTACGGAGTCAGACATATATTCGGTGCTTCTTTCGATCCGCTACAATTCCAAAACCACCCACAAATCCAGAAGCATGAAAAATGGCAAAAACTGTACTAAGTCCACAAAATCCCGATGAAAACCACAATATTTGTAAAAATCATCATTTATTAAAATTTTGCATGTTAGAGTCGCTTAAATATTTCAAGTGCAAAGATTTCCATTCAATAAATTTGTTTTGAAGACGAGAGAGCTCCTCAAAGAAAATAAACACTATCTCGAAAACGATTGTTTATTTGTTCACTATTTAAATTTCAATACAAATTAATTAAAGTTCTGGCTCGATTTAACTGTGCCTGCATTTTCAAAATAATCAACTAAGAAGAGTACACAATTACAATATTTTGATTGCGATTGCGTCAAGTGAAAATCTATTTTAATTTTTTAAATAAACATTCCTAAATTAACTTTGCAAATCATTACACATCATAAATTTCACTGACGGCGGATGTCAAGACAGACTTTATTATTTATTATTTTAAATATTTACACACAAAATCTTATAAAAATCGTATCAATTAGAGGATCTTGTGATCAAAATTAAAGTAAATTAATATTTTTTATCTGGGCAATAAATGTCCTTGGGTCAATTTTTAGTATGAAGAAAACAAGACAATTTTTGACAGTGTGAGTCATTTGGTCCAAATATTTTTAAACCCTTCAAAAAAATTACTCTATAAAATTTTGTAGGAAAAGCGGCAACAAGTTATAGAAAGTGTTCAGATTGTACCTCAAAAAGACTAAATTTGTCTTCAATAGCCAGGTAAAAAGACCCTTTAAAAACTATGCCAAATGATTTTACACCAAAATCCACTAAAGAAATGTTTAAAAAAAATTCTCTGTTTAAAAAAAATTAAAACTGTGTTTGGTACTTGCACGTGGTCTGTTTAAATGCGGGAAATACAAAAATATCGTTTAGCACATACCAGAACCAAAAATCCTAGCAAAAAAAGGGTAAACCTCCGAAAAAACAGAAAAAACAGAACCTACTAAATGAAATTATCGTTAGTGTCCATGCTAACGAAAAAGTAGAAGCTTACAATGGGACGTGATCAAAGCTACTAGCGCCGCCTGTGTTTTTACAATTTATTCTATTTTAGAAAAGATGGCGTTACGGGTAAACGTTTTCCAGTTCATACACACCTGGTGGTCAATATACTGAAACATATCTGTCAGAATCACCCGTTTCATCATAACGCCCCCTAGTTTTTGTTGTCATGGAACGTCAATCACACGCCCTATTGGAAGCCGGTCCCGAGCGACTTCCAATTACAATGACATTGATTTTTATTATTCTTTCATTCACTTATCTAACGACTGCTACTTCTTGAACATAAAAAAACCGAGGGGAGATCAAACGACAAAATTTGTGAAAATATTACGAGGGAGAAGTAAATTCTAGTAAATCAATGCGAANGACATTGATTTTTATTATTCTTTCATTCACTTATCTAACGACTGCTACTTCTTGAACATAAAAAAACCGAGGGGAGATCAAACGACAAAATTTGTGAAAATATTACGAGGGAGAAGTAAATTCTAGTAAATCAATGCGAATTTTCTAAGCCATATCTTATTATTAATCTATGTGAACTGCCAAAAATAAAAAGAAATAAAATTATTCAATTTGGACGTTTGTTTGATTTGTCATATTTGCTAAATATATTGTCAAAATATAAAAAATATGGCAATCAAAAATATGTTTTCTGAGAAAAACTCGTAACAAGCATCATTTTTGGCAAATAAATTGGTAAAATAGTGACTAATATTTTGGCAGGGTAGGCCTAGACAGGCACATGGAACGTCAATTTGTACTTAAAACAAGAAATTAATTGGTCAGACATAAATTCCTTTTGGAAATTTTGTCTCCTACAATAATTTTGACAGTAATTTCAAGCCAAATTTCAAATTTAGTTTTGAAATTATTTTGCTCGGACAAAAATTCAATTTCTCAATGTTATGAAAATTCAGTATTAAAAAATGTCTTGCCAAATAAAAAGAAAACTCAGAATTCATTAAGATATTAAAAAAAAAAATTTAACACAAATAAACGCAATTGAAAATGATTTATTAAATGTGAATGAAAATTACAAATAACGTTTTAATTAAACATAAAAATGTGGAGCAAAAACTCCTTCAATTCAATGAAAATAGAATATGAATTCTTTTCAATTGCACTCTGTACTCTGAGCTGCACTGCAAATATAATATATTTTATGTTCTTTGTAAACAACTTTTAATCATCAGTTTTCTTTCTTTACTATAGTGATTTAACATATATATATTTTTTGATTAGAAAATAAAACAACGACTATCTGTTTCTTTTTCCCATATAAGATTACACTTAACAATCTGTAGAAAACCACAAAGTGTATTGTAGCATTTCTTCTATATATTACACCTTAAGTGTGTCGCAAAAAATTAAAAAGCTTTTTTCGGATCCTTGCGGAACAGAAGTTTATTTTAACAATAGAATTATAATTCAATAGTAGCTCTAGTAGAATGCTAGAGCTTGACAGTTCTAATACTTTCTACTGTCCTCGTCATTGTTGCTGTCAAAAAACCACTTACTAAAATTCGTACTAGAATTTCTTCAAATTCCAATTTGAAATAATTAAAATTTGCAATGTATATGACACAGGTTTCTCTATACAGATATGAAAGTGAGGTTAAGAATAAGGTTTCGTTATTGTAAATAAAAAAATAAGCAGACAAAAATTATACCCAATCACAATCAATATACCCAATGTATATCAAATCCAAAGGTAAGATTAGTATCACTCCTTTGAGAAAGAGAAAGATAGAAAAATTATCTTACCTTTGGATTGATATTTTAGTGATTTCAAATTGGAATTTAGAAAAAATCGAATGAGAATTTTATGTCTGCCTTTCTTCAAGAGCTGCAATAACGCGACCAGTAGAAAGCATGAGAGCTGTCAATTGATAGCGTTCTACTCAATTGTATTCTATTGTATATGTAATATATCTGTATCTCCTCAAATATTATTTAAAAAATGTAGGAAACAAGTGGGTTATGTAGCTTTTCATCATATGTATTGAACATTTTAACATTTTGTGATAGGAACTGGATTGAGATTTCGACAAAGATGATATGTGCTAATTTTGAAGAGAATCGGAAAAGTATTTACAGAGTTATCCAAGAAAGTCTGGTAATTGGAAGCACCAGGAATGGATAATAGTATCCCAAATTTAGCATAGGAACTGTTCTTGGGCACTTGCCATAAGCTTATATTCCAAATTTCAGTGAAATAGGCTGAAAATTACGCGAGTTATTGAGGAGACAGACAGACAGACACACACACACAGACAAAAAAAATTCCTTTCAAAAATTTTTTTTATAATTTTTTTTACACGTTCCACAACATTTGGAACAACTTTTTTTGATGATGAAAAGCTAAAATTGTATCTCCCTGTACCTAATTCTCTTTCTTCATTCTTATTTCCTTCCCATTTGGAGGTTGAGTACAGAGGGCCCACCTTGAGGCCTAACTGCGAGTTTTTGGTTTGGTCGGCTTCTCTGACCATCCACCCCACTTACAAATCCATCGATCCAACCTATGCATGGAAATACATTGGTATATTGATTCCCTATAACGTAAAATTTTAAAACATAACATAAATTTTCACATGGATGGCAAATGTATAAAACCACATGAACTTCCTAAACGTCGAGATTGAAAAATACAACTTCAAATCATTTTCAACAAGAATCTTTAAAAGTTGGGGAAAAAAGAAAATTCTTATTCTACATGTGAATCAACGTTTAAAGGCATTTATCTGCCAATCTTGAAGGCTGGTTAAAAAGCTCTTGATTTTCGATCCTCTGTGCGTCACTCTCACTGCAGTCTCATACTGAGGAGCAAATATGTCGCAAAAACAGGGGTTGATACGGTAACTTTATTAAATACGGTTGTGTAATATAAGTTAATAAATTAAGTTCGAATAAAAATAGAGATTTTAAGAGCCGTTTTTCACAGGTCAAACCTTCTACGCTTTGCATTTTAGGAATGCTTGTGTAAACTACATTCCCTGTAGTGCCAATTACAGTCACTAAAAACACAGTCGTCTCGATCGAAAACCTGACTTTTTTTATTTGCACCAGTTCATATGTGGTTCTAAAATAACGACATCTTTCTCGATGAATGGCCGAAAATTGTATTTCGACATGACAAATGGCGGAAAATGTTAACTGGAGTGAATGAAAAGGGATATAAACAGAAAGAAATGGCAGATTTTGATCGAGACTACTGTGCTTTTAGTGACTGTAGTGCTAATAAATAGTGGGGCTGAAAGCACAGTTCACTCATGGACGCGATCAACACTAAGTAAATTCCCTCCTGTTAAGTCAATTTGACTGCCCTTGTGGCTTGATCGGTAGCGCGTCTGCCTCTCGCTTGATCGATAGCGCGTCTGCCTATCAACCAGAGGGTACGGGTTCAAATCCGACCTGTGACGATTGAATTAACTTGCGTTTTTTCACCGTTGTGGAGAAGGTAGATTTTTTTGTGTGCGCTATATTATTAATGAATAATAGGGTACACAAGGTAATTTCCGACATGTATCGTCAGACCCATGCTGTCAAAAATATACTTGCTGCAAAAACTTAAGTATGGGATAGAAGGCGTTCGAATGGCGTTCTTGTCGAAGAGATTAGTCAGTTTCCTCGCAGCAAAAATTGAAAACAACTTGATGGGCTCAATGAACTGGTAACTCATTAGCATAACCATTGAAGTTGTGGTGGTTCGGAATCCACTATAAGCTGTAGGTCCACTAATACCTAGAAAGTTCTCTGAAATATGAGGACTTGTCGAGTTTATATTCTTTATTCTGTGCTAATTTACTGTCAGTATGGACCCTTTTCTGAATCTCAATTTTTACATTTTTCGTGTAGTTCTAATCTAATATTTTCAAATTAGATCGGATCGTTTAATTTAATGTATTAGCAAACACTGTGCCTAAAATTGAAATAAACTGGTTCAGAAATGACAAGATATTTGCATGGCGAGATTTAGATACCGTGGAAAATACAAAATTAGACCTCAATTTTAAATTCAAATTGTACACAAAGTTACTAGTACTTTTGAATCGTGGCAACTCACAAGTACCACAATTTAAATATAAATTTATCGAAAGATTCTCGCATATAATTTTCGTAACTAGAGCTAACAACTGTATAATAAAATAATAAAAACATCATTTTATAAGCATCAAAAACTATACAGAAAAAAATATACCGCAAAAATTGTACACGAAAAAAAAATATAATAAAATTATGGCACTAATGATCTTGATGTTCTCTTTTATAAACACACAAAATTAAAATTTCGTTAACATGTATATCCGTATGTAATTACGTTTTTCCTCAGCCAGATTAAACACAGATGGTGGTGCATAGGGCGGTAGCTTGTGGTGAATTGTGTGCAAAACGTTATTTAACCCGGCCACTCCACTAGCACTATGAAAATATGCTTACATGCAAATTGAACAATAATATTTACATTTTACAAATTTATGATTCGGTTAAATTGTTTTTCTGTATAATTGTGATCTCTTCTATCCATGTACAACATTGTAATTTAAAAATGATTTTGTATATACACAGCGCAAAGTCGCTCTTTTACTTTTATAAAACAACATACAATTTGGTGTATATGGATGGAAAACTTAAACTGAATGCCAAATCTAAAAATACTGCAAACACCGCGCAATTTCAGCTTTCCTTCTTGTTTCATTCTTAAGATTTGTAAGTTGAAAATTGTAAGTTTATTTGAATAAATTTTCAAACGTTAAACGTTGCAGTTTTGGCCAAAATGTAATTTAAATTGCACAGGTGAATTTTCGCTTTTATTTATGTTTTATAGAGCATGCCTGCCTGCCTGCCTGCCTGCCTGCCTGTCCGTCCTTCGTTTATTTTATTTATTATATATTTTGATGTTGTTTTTATTGCGATCGTTAATTTCATGGTAAAACGTGAGTTTTTACTTTCTTTGTTTTTCATTAAAAATTACATATATATGCTGGGATGTTATTTTTGTCTGCTGCAGATTGGTCAAAATTTTTCGTTTACAGAACTGGAAAAATTTAGTTTTTTAATCTGATGTAAGGTTTTGAAGATCGAACTCATAAGGTTCAGAATTTGCTACCTAATTATGGATTTCCTTCAGAAATCAATCAATTTTTGAAACTACCCACTAAGGATGTAGGGCTAATACTTGGTGTTACAACACGTTGTAAAATTTTGGAAAAACTATTTTGTCAAAAACTTAACTCTTACTTACTTACTTATTTAAGGCCTAAAGCCCCTTGTGAGACATAGCTGTTCAATACTATTTTTCCATCTCGTTCAATTCCTAGCGGTTACTATAATGTCACCCCATTCATCATTGCGTACACCCAACTCTGACTTAACGGAACGGNACCCCACTCATCATTGCGTACACCCAACTCTGACTTAACGGAACGGTGTCAAGTTGAACATGGTCTGCCTTTGGAACGACTTCCTTCCCGAGGACAGTGCTCCAAATCTTCTTTTGCTATAGAGCCGGGTTCCGTTGAACTCGTCGTAGCACGTGGCCGATCCATCCAAGTTTGCGTCGCCTGATTCCTATCTCCATACTGGTCGTACCACATTGCTGCCATAATTCTATGTTAGTGATCGTTCGAGGCCATCTTATCCGAAGAATTTGCCGCACACATCGATTGAAAAATGTCTGAATTTTATTGCTGTCTGATTCAGTTACTTTCCAAGTCTCGGACGCGTACAGCAGTATCGATAATACAAGGCTTCGGAATAATTGAAGCTTCATTTTTTTATACGAGGTGCTTGAGCGCCAGATGTTGTTTAACGCATAAAATCTTCCTCTCGCAGTGTTGATGCGGCTTTGAACGTCTTCGTCGGTACCACGATGAGTTCTAATCTTTCTGCCGAGGTAAGTAAAGTTCTCGACGCATTCGACGATTTTACCGTCAATCTCGAAATCGCCGGCGCTATTTCTGTTTATAGCGAGGTACTTTGTCTTTTCGACGTTGATCTTCAAGCCAACCTTCTTTCCTTCTTGGGAAAGGTCTTTGATTTTGCCTTCCATATCTTTCTTTTTGTGAGATAGCATAGTCAGGTCATCATTAAAGNCACGTTTCTGCACATCAAATGTTTTACGCAGCATGTTATCCAACACAACCAGAAACAACAAAAAGGATAGCAAGTATCCTTGCCGAACACTATTTTTCAGGGGAATAGGGTCAGTGAGCTTACTCTGATGTACGAAGTNTAGCAGATCAAAAGCTTTCTGGAAGTCGACGAAAACGACGTACAGTGTGTCCTCGCGATCATTATCCATACCAAATGGAAGTTTCTCATTCTTCAGCGATTTTCAAAACTACATCTTTCAGTGATGACTACCTTCAATTACTTGCTTCGGCTCAAGATGCGATCGTTTTTCTATACTTCATTCGTACAAACCATCCAACAGTCACAAAAGACGAAATTCAAAGCATGGAAAATACGACGGTTCTTTGCTACAATAGCCTGACGATGTTCTTTTTTGGTTCTTTTGCGTTCCTCGTCAAAATAGCTTCCTTCGGAATCAGTCGTTTCTTTGGTGGTAGCGTACACCGGAGGTTATCATCGTCACGGATATTCTTAGATGCATTTCTATCATCAACTTGACAAAAAGTTGCAGAATCTTCCAAATTCTTTGATTTGGAATGTTTCATAGCAAATTCCGCTGAGCGGGAGACTTCCGGGTACTTTCTCCATTCGTTGATCGAATCGAATCCGCCGAAAATAATCTTTTGAACTAAAAAAAATCGAGAGTGACAGTTGGGACCGAGGGGAGGTCAACTAGCCAATTACGACGCACGCTCTTGTATTTATTACACGCGCACACACGCAAATTCTAGGTCAACCTTCCCTTGGCTGGGCCACCTATGCGAATACTTTTTTACTCGTTGACAAAAGTATTCGCATAGGTGGCCCAGGTAGTTTCATCACAGGTGTTACACACAAAAAAGGAGTTTTAATTATATTTCAGTAACAAAGGAGCGAAAAATCATAAAAAAAATATGCAAAAATATTCAATCGTCTCTTTCTCAACATGATGAAAATGCAAATAGGCCATCTATGCGAATATGGGCAGCATATGTTTTAGTTTTTCGAATATAGAGATGTCGATACTTATTTGTTTTATATAAAGAAGTTTGATACTCCCCAATACCAAACCCATTGTAATATTAGAGTTAGAATAGGGTCGAGACTTGGCTATAAAATCTCTTGCAACGGGTTTGAACTAATTATTTAAATAGAATGCTATTGCAAATATGTAGAAATTTAGGCAGCGTATTATATCATTTTTAAATTTTATTTTTTCCCCGTTAAGTAAAATTTGTAACATATTATTGTTTTCCACATATAACACCCCTTTTTCTTACGTACAAACATTTAAAAGAAGCATTTTGATTTCGAATCAGTTTACTAGTACTATTGTAACACTTATGATTTAACATTTTTTGTTTTGACGTAGGTTTATTTTCATTACACCTACGCTATTTTTTGCAAGCAATTAGTGTCTAATGGTTCGATAAATTTAAAAAATAATTAAATACTTGCTGCTGATAAAATTAACTTTTTATAACAAATTGATTTATTACAAGCATATCATGCAAATAAGAATGTATATATCTTATCTAGAAATAACCTTCAAAACAAATAATAAAACTCCAAGCGTTCATTCATTCTGTTGGTAAGACAGAAAATCCGTTTTAACAAAAACTAGATTTTGCAGATAAAAAAAGTTTTGCTTAGCACAAATGATACCAAGNAGTATGCAGGATGTTCCCGTCCTTACCTTTACCTTACCAAGTTTTATAATCGAGCTTCTAATGATACTTTGGAACGCAATAAAGCAATAAAGTATATTATTTATGAATTTAGATGCATCTACACAGATAGCAGACTTTCTCTTTTAAATGAAACTGCAAAAATTTGAATGAATTTTAAAATGCAATTTGCAACAATTATTTTGGCTTCTAGCCAAAACACAACGATATTATTCTGGCCGACGGACGTACAACTTGGATGTTACGGGTTGTTACTTATTGATTTTTTGCATGTCAGTTTGTTGTTTTATTTTCTATAAGCGGATTTTAACATTAATTGCTAAAGTTCAAAGTTTAGAAATGAATTTTTCCCCTCTGCATAAAAGGAAGCCTTATGGATATTTATTTTAACCTTTTCGAATAAAAAATTACCACGGCCACATCGCCGGCAGCCGGCAGCCCAATTGATTAACACGATTTTTGTTACATTCGTTTTATTGATTTTCTTGATATAAAAAATATAAAAAATAAGAACATAAGTTATGTATGGAGTTTTTCGTAGCCGACAACCACTTTCTCATATATATGCTTCGAAATCAATGTTAAGACGACAATCTTTCAAGTTAAATATTTATGTAATCTGAAGGAGAATGGAAAAGTTTCTTTTTCTTTAATTCATTCATCCATTATCCATTTTGGGGGTTGTTTCACTTCCCCTTTCTAATGTTCATCATGTAACATCTTGAATTTTGACTTGATAATGAACGATATAATTTATAGCAAATTAATTTCACTTAGTAAAAACAAGTAATTGGGTTATAATTCAAAATTCAATGTTATAAATTAAATCTAGAGCTGATAACTAACAGTACTTTTGTATTAAAGCGATATATACATTTGCACGAGAATTAGTTTTGGAAAGTAAAAATAATAATCAATAGATGATGATGAGCAGAAGGGTTTTTTTAGTAGTTTTTCCGAAGATATTTCAAATATTGAAATTAGATTGCTTTTTCTCCAATTAACAAACCTTCAGAAACTTTGAAAAAATCAAGGAATCTTGTTCAAATAACAATAGTACAAAGAGGCCGCTTCTAAATACTTACAATTAGCTAGTAATAATTAGCAGTAGGTTTATAATTATAATACGAATATACAAAACTGTATCACATTTCACATTTGACTGCATTTGCTTTGTCTAAACATAAAAAATTATAACCTTCACATTGATTGAATGTAATGCAAATGTAGGGGAAAGAGGAGCAAGATGAACAAGATAAATCAGAATAAACTGAACCCGTGCAGCATTGAAGAAAAATGGATTATGT
>JXPH01041558.1:0-11251 GCA_001014845.1 Mochlonyx cinctipes | reverse complement strand
GTGACAAAAAAAATTTTGGGTGACAAAAAAGTAAATTTGGGTGACAAAAAAATAAGAAAATTTTGTCACCCAAATTTCATTTTTTGTCACCTAAATTTCTTTTCGTTGTCACCCAAATTTTTTTCGTTGTCACCCGAAAACGTATTTCGCATGAGAAAAAGCAGCCTTTATTAAACGACTTTTTTTGGCATACAATGTGAGTACATTGTGGCTAATATTTTTTCACAGAAAACCATGAAAATTTTTCAGTCTTTTTTGTTTCCAAAACGTGCCAAACTTTTTTAGCACTGTTAAATTTTGTAAAACCTTAAACCTCTCTCTTTCCAAAAACAATCAATATTTTCCAGACTTTTGAAATATGTATTGTTAATCAAAAAAATAAATATAAATTACTAACCTCCCGGCTCTCTCGTAATTTTCCTTTTAAACTCCTCAGCCTGTCGCAACGCATTGGAAAGTCTCAATTGTAGTGCATCACGTTCTTCCAACAAGTTTCTAAGCTCATGCTCAAGCTCCTCACACCTCATGTCTCTTTGGTAAATCATGTACAAAGCAAGTTCGAGTTCGGATCGTGGGACACGATCAGAGCCCGAACTGTCCGCGGACAGATTTTGACCCGTCACCATGCTGCTGGAATGTTTAACCGCAAACGGATCGACCTGCGCCGCTAATCTTGCATATTCTGCACTTCTAATCGCCAACTGCTCTTTCAAAGTTACAATTTCGATTTCTTGACTTTCTAAAGCTGCCCTCAATCCCTCGACTTCATCACTTTCTCCACCACTAACTTCTGGAGCGACAAATCCTTGCTTAAGTTGACCAATTTCCTCCCTCAAACTCTGTTCAATAACAGTGAATTCCGATTCTCTCATCTGTAAATGCTGTTTCCAGCTAGCGGCCACATCGTTTCCTCTCTGCTCCACAAGTTGACTCCAATGCGCGTTTAATTGCTGGACATTTTTGTCCTGATCCCCTTTATTCCTCATTTGCTCCAGAGAAGATTTGAGAACTTGAATTTCAATATTTTTAGCGTCCAATTCCAAAACGGTTCCCTTCATTTTATCTTCGTAGTCTAAACTTTGAATCACTTGATCATTCAGGACCTGAAGCTCCTGCTCCATCTGCCGTTTCTCTTCCAGAAGCTCCTGTTGCGATTTTTGAAGCGTTTCAAATTGTTGTTTCAAATGCAACGTTTCCTGGCTCGTGATTTGGAGCGAAAGATTGTTTTCCAACTCGATTTTATCGTTTTTCAACTCGTTTACTTTCGTTTTTAGGTTAGAAATCTCGTTATTTTTAATCATAATTTCATGGATTAACGATTGCGTTTGATCTTCCCGCATAACATCGCGTATTTTATCGTTCAAATGAACAATTTCCGCCTCCTTGTACTGAAGGGAAGCATTCAATTCCTGCAGTTTCTCTTCCAACTCTTGCTCCCGCTGCGGATTGTTTTGGAAAATGCTGTCGGATCGCATTCCTTCAATCTGTTGCGATAGTTCTGTGTTTCTATCCATCAAATCTTTCATCTTTTTACACAGTTCCTGATTCTCCTGCGTCTTTTGATTGTTCAACGTTTCAAGGCTTGATTTAATATCGTTGCTATCGCTTGAAAGTTCATCGATTTTGGATATTAATTCGTCGATTTCATGATCTTTATGCGATAATTTATCTTCAAATCGTTTTACGTTTGATTTTTCCTCTTCTAGAAGCGCTTGAAGCTCGTCGTTATCGACTTTTAGATCGTTTATTTCCTTTTCTAAATCGGAAACATTTCCTTCCTTTAATTGAGGATGAGAAGGTTCTTTGTGGGAATACGAATCGTCTCCCCATTCCTCAAGTTGTTGTAACTTTGCATGCAATTCTCTGGTTTGTTTTTGAAGCACCTCAACCTGAACGTCCTGCCTTTCCTTGATTTCCATCATTCTTTCGTTTGCAGATGTTAGGACGTCAATTCTCTTCAGCAGATTCTCTTTTTCAAGCATGTCCTTTTCATGATTAGTGATCGTTTCTTTCAGTTTTGCCTCCAACATTTTCACTTGTGAATTTAATTCCTCTTGAATCGCGAGATCGAGATCATTCGACTCGGTTGATCCAGATTTTTGGAACGACCTTGCTTCCAAATTCTCGTTTTTCGCCTTGTACTCCTTCATTTTCTTCAACAATTTTCCTGACTTTACTTTTAATTCCGTCACCTCTTTCTGTAAACGCTCTTTTTCCATCTCGAGCTGCTGAATTTTATCGTCTTTTTCGTTAGATTTTTGATGTTTCTCTTCTAAAATTGCTTCTTCTGCTCCCCAGCAATCTTCTTCGATTTCAAGACTTGATCCTGGATGACAAACATACGCTTTTCTTGGTACAATAACTTCCTCGAAAACACCACCGGATGGGACGTCTCCAAAAAGAGAGGCTGTTGATTTCGACGATATTTTGTCTTCAAGATTTGAAGCTTTTTCCTGGTATTCTGTCAAGCTTTTACAGAGACCTTCAATTTCCTTATTCTTATTTTCAATCTCTTTCATCAAATTATTGTAGTTGACGTTCCAAATCTCGATTTCATCTTGAAGTACTCGAACAAACTCTTCGGTTCTTGAATAGTTGCCTAGTTTTTCTTGATATTCCTGGACTATTTTTGTTAATTCTTCTAGTTTTTGTCCATTTTCTTCGATTACTTTCATTGATTCAGCGTTTCTAGCGTTCAAAGACGCAATTTCGTCATGAAGATTTTGTTGAGGAACGTTTGGGGGAGGCGCAAAGAACATTGAAGCAGACGAAGCCTTTTCCTTAACAGCATCTTCTTTTTTAGTCAAAGCCTCGTGAAGTCTACGCAACACGGCGACATCCTCTATTTCAAGATTTGAATCTGGGTAACAAAGATACGCTTTTTTTGGTACAACAGTTTCCTCGCAAACCGGCACGTCTCCGAAATGAGAGTCTGTTGATTTCGGCTGCGATATTTTATCTTCAAGATTTGACACTTTTTCCTGGTATTCTCTCAAGCTTTCACAGAGAACTTCAATTTTCTTATTTTTATTTTCAAGTTCTTGCGTCCAATTATCATTTTGAACGTTCAAAATATCGATTTCATCTTGGAGTTCTCGAACAAACATTTCAGTTCTTGAATAATTTCCTAGCTTTTCCTGATATTCATGGACTATTCTTGATAATTCGTCTAATTTTCTACCTTTTTCCTCAATTACTTTCATTAACTCAGCGTTTGTAGCATTTAAAGACGCATTTTCGTCATGAAGATTTTGTTGGGGAACGGTTGGGGACGGCGCAAAGAACATTGAAGTACTCAGAGCCGACGAAACTTGTTCCTTGATTGGTGTAGCTTGCTCTTTTCTAGTTAAAACCTCGTGAATTTTACGTAAGACGGCTTCATCCTCAATTTCTAGATTTGAATCTGGGTAACAAAGGTACGCTTTTTTTGGTACGATAGTTTCCTCAGAAACAGCACCAGATGGTACATCTTCAAATAGAGAACCTGTTGATTTCGGCTGCGATAATTTATCTTCAAGATTTGACACTTTTTCCTTGTATTCTCTCAAGCTCTTACAGAGAACTTCAATTTTCTTATTTTTATTTTCAAGTTCTTGCGTCCAATTATCATTTTTAACGTTCAAAATCTCGATTTCATCTTGAAGTTCTCGAACAAACATTTCAGTTCTTGAATAATTTCCTAGCTTTTCCTGATATTCATGGACTATTCTTGATAATTCGTCTAGTTTTCTTCCTTTTTCTTCAATTACTTTCATTAACTCAGCGTTTGTAGCATTTAAAGAAGCGATTTCATTATGTTGAGAAGCTGTTGGGGGAGGTGCAGAGAGCGCTGAAGCTGACGAAGCTTTTTCCTGGGCAGCTTCTTCTTTTTTAGTTAAAGCCTCGTGAATTCTACGCAACACAGCGTCATCTTCAATTTCTAGACTTGAGTCTGGATAACAAAGATACGCTTTTTTTGGAACGATAATTTCTTCGCAAACCGGCACATCTCCGAAATGAGAGGCAGTTGATTTCGGCTGCGATAATTTATCCTCAAGATTTGAAGCTTTTTCTTGGTATTCTGTCAAGCTTTTGCAGAGATCTTCAATTTTCTTATTTTTCTTTTCAATTTCTTGCATCCAATTATCATTTTTAACGTTCAAAATCTCAATTTCATCCTTAAGCTCTCGAACATGCTCTTCGGTTCTTGAATAGTTTCCTAGCTTTTCCTGATAATCCTGGAGTAATTCAGTGTTTCTAGCGTTTAAAATTGCGATTTCATCGTTAAGATTTTGTTGAGAAACGGTTGGCGGCGGCGCAAAGAACGTAGAAGAACTAACAGAGGACAAAATCTCTTCGCGGACGGGGACAAGTTTCTTTTTAGCATCATTAAGCTCTTGTTGCATGAATTCTTTTTCAATTAAAAGCTCTTGAATTTTAGCGTCACGTAGAACGGCGTCGTTTTCTAGTTCTCTGATTTTTTCCTCCAAAATCTCGTGTTTTGCGTCATCTCGTCCCGAAAACGACGAGAAAGGATCATCGTTTACTGCCGAGAATTGAAGCTGTAAATTCCTTTGTTGATACTGCAAAATTTCCGCTTGCTTCTCCGCTAAAAGCTCCCTCAATTTAACAGTTTCGTTCAGCATGACCTGATCATCCGTTTGGTTCTGATCCAGCCGCGTCCGAATCGTCTCCATGTCCGCAAGCTGTTGCCGCATCGCATTTAGCTCTGTCAGATGGCTTTGCTGCAAATTCTCCATTTCCGTCTGATCGTGCACGATCTGCATCCTCAACTCCTGTATTTCCAGACTGTCTTGATTCAGATTCTCGTTCTGGAGCTTGATCCACGTGATTTCTTTCTCCAAATCCGATCGAATTTGATCCAAACTGTTGCAAGATTCTTTTAAACGGACATTTTCGTCTTGAAGATCGATATTTTTATCGTTCGTTTTCTCGAGATTTTCCTGTAAACTCTTTCGCTCCTTCTCGACCTTTGCCAATAGGTTTGAAAGCTCAACTTCCAGCTCATCAATTTCAGTCTGTTTCTGTTCCAATTTGGCTGTAGACTCGAAAGTCACTTTTTTCAGTCCGTTTTGGAGGGCGGATAGTTGTTGGGACAGGTTGAAATTTTCGTTTTCTAGCTCGCCACATTTTGAAGATGTATTTTCTTTTTCTTTAATCAAATTTTCAATTTTTTCGGCTACAATATTTCTGTTCTCGTTAACTTCTTTGAGATTTTCGGACAGTTCTCTGATAATTTCTTCTTTTTCCTGCAATTTTCGTTCAATGAGCTCGTCATGCTGGCTCAAAACTTCCAATTTTCTTAGTAAAGCATCCTCGTTTTGCGCAAACTCGTTTTCTTTCTCTTCCAGCTTGTTTCCAATCAAATTTCTTTGATGCTCTAAAGAGTTTCTTCGGTCCGCCATGTACGAAATTCCTTCCTCTAGCTTAACTATTTTTTCCCGCAGTTTTTGACACTCGGATTCGCTTAGTTCAAAGTTAATTTCAAGCTTGTTTTGTTGCTCGCTCAATTTTTGTGCAATTGCAACGAGCTCATTTCGTTCTCTCTGAATTTCGGCAAAGTTCTGCATGTTTTGCTCCATTCTCTGGTAATTTTCTTGCGTACTCGTGAGATTTTGAGAAAGTTGTTGGACATTGGCGACGAGATATTCTTTTTCCGCTTCCAAATTTGAATAGTTCAACGATTTTTGCGTAATTTCTTGTAATTGGATGGCGAGATTTTCTTTTTCCTTTTCCATTTTGGAATATTTTTCTGAGGTTTCTTGTAATTTCGACGCCATTTTGGTATAATTTTCATCCATTTCGTGTATTTTTGAAAGGAGTTTTTCCTCAGCTTCTCTCATTTTAACGAGCAAATTCTCCTTTTCTGCATGCAATTTATTACAATTTTCTTCCATTTTCTGTTTTTCGTCCGCCATTTTGAAATAATTTTCTTCCAGTTCTTGTATTTTTGTGATCAAATTTCCTTTTTCCGTCTGCATACCCGAATAAAAATCACCTTTTTCGGACGCCATTTTTTCGAGCTCAATTTTCAAGCTTTCATTTTCGGAAAATAGTTCGTGCGCCTTTCTGTCATTAATTTCGACGTAGTTTTGGAGCTCGCGCAATTTTTCTTCTGCCAATTCGAGTGCGGACATCATTTGTCGCACCTTTTCTTCCTTTGAATGTAAAGCTGATTCCAGTTCGCTTCTTTTCGCCTCAAATTCGCTTTGTTTTTGAGCGAAATTTTCATTCAATTCCCCGAATTCTTTAGCTCTTTTCTCGAGTTCTTGTATTTTTAACATTTTTTCTTTGATGATTAATTTACATTTCTCAATTTTTGCCGCCATTTTCTCAACTTCATGTACTTTTTCGCCCTTTTTCTCATTTTCTTCCTTTAATTTGTTGATGTCTTCCTTCAAATTATTCAATTCATCCTCTTTTCGAACATTTTCTTGATACATTTCCGATAAATTGTTTTCGAAAACAGCGATTTGTTGATCTTTTTTCTGCAAATCCTGCGTCAATTCAATAAGTTTCGCTTCAATTTCCCGCTCATTTTCCTCAATTTTATTTGTATCTTCTAGTTTTTCTGCAGCCATTTTTTTAATTTCGCTATTTTCCGTTTCCAAAGTGTATTTAAGGTGTAAAAGCCTGTGAAGCTCGTTGTTTAAATGGTGGAGTTTTTGCGACATTTCCTGATTTTCGCTTTTTAAAACAAAAATTTTATTTTCGTCTTGTTGTGGATTTTGATTCGCCAATTTCGCTTCAAGCTCGGCACATTGCGCAACTTTTTTCTTTAAATTCGCCGCAAATTTCTTCATTTTGTCGAGTTGTTCTTTATTTTTTGTCTCCAAATCTTTGTTCAGCTCTTCGAGCTGCCGAATTCTTGCCTCATTCACCATTTCCTTCTCGTTTTCTTCAATTTTTCTCCTCAAATTTTCGATCATAACGAGATTTTGATCTGATTTATCGTTCAACATTTTAATTTCGTCTTTTTTAGCCTCCAAAAGCTCCTGCAAATACTGAATTTCATCGTCACGCTCAATTATTTTGTTTGAGTTTTCTTCCATCGTTTTGTACAGTTCAATAATTTGGTTATTTAACGATTCGATGGTTTCCTGCTTATTTTTCAGCTCGTTTTCTTGATCCTCGACGAAAGTTTTCAGCTCCTCAATTTGTTTTGAAGCGTTTTCTGAATATTTTTTGTTGTTTTCTTGGGATTTTCGCTGCAATTTTTCGATTTCCGACTTCATTTTTTCAGCTTCATTCTCGTAATTTTGAATTTCTTTTAGTTTTGACGCGATTTCTTGCTCCTGTTCCTGATACGACTCTATCAATTGCTGTTTTTGTTCGGAAACTAATGTTTTTAATATGTCAATTTCTTTACTCGCAGCGTCTAATTTGGATTCAAGCTCGTTTACATTGTTTTCTTTGATTTCGCTTTGAAGATCTTTGATTGTCTCGTTCAACTCCTCTATTTTCTCCTCATTCCTCTCCTTTTCCTCTTCCAATTTCACTCTTATTTCAGTCAATTCTGCACTTCTTTCACGTAACTCCTTGATTTCTTCAGCAGAATCTTCTTTTTCCTCTTTTAAATGCCCTAATTCCTTTCTAATCTCGTCAAGTTCCAAGCTTTCCTCCCTCAAACCACGATTTTCTTTTAAAACTTCATCAAATTCTTTCCTAATTTCCTCAATTTCTTCATTCTTTTTCTTCAATTCCAGATTTATTGCGCTAATTTGCTCAATTTTTTCAATTTGACTGTTTGTAACGTCGAGAAGTTGTTTTTTATAGTCCACAACGTCTTCTCCTTCCTTTATTTCATCGACATTTTTACAATATTCCTCTAGCAAATTAACGGCTAGACGATGGAGATTTTTAGCATCGTTAGCTAGTTTTTTCGATATTTTCATTTTTTGATTTTTATCTTTATTTTTATTGTAGTTTTGAACTTCTGAGTCAAGTATTTTGAGCGCTTTTTCAATTTCTTCACGATTCACAGCCGATTTTTGGGGAGAACTGTGCGATGAAGAGCTTTCTTCGTCCAAAAGCTTTACTTTTAGGCTTGTAGCTTTCTTTTCTAGAATAGAAATTTCAAGAGATTTTACAGCTTCATCTTTATCCATAATAACAGCTTCCAATTTCTCTTTTTCCTCCTTCAATCTTTCGATTTCTTGGACGTGCGATTGATTTTCTAACGTCAACGTCTCCAATTTCTCCAAAACTTCACGTCTCTCGTTCGTAAACAGCTCGATTTTGTCCATAAGTTCGCTGCTTTCTTCCCTCAATTTAACAAGACTGTCGTTTAAATTTTCTCCACCTTCAACTTCTTCTTTTTTCTCGTAACTTTCAATCTCCAACTTTTCTTGCGGCGTCAAATTCTCAACAATTTCAATACTTTCCGCGGAACTAACTTTTTCGGAACTCAATTTTTCAATTTTGTCTAAAAGCTCCATATTTTCAAGCATGTATCGTTCAAGCTTCTCTTTCAAATCGTCTCTTTCCTGCGTCAATTTTTCGAGTTTCTCCTCAAACTCAATGGACGAAATTTGCTCCTCACAATCGACATCTTTCGCGTGATCTTTGAAAGCTTCCAGCTCCGTTTTCGTGCTGTTCAAATCCTCGCTAATGTCCAACTTCTGCTCCTCTAGCAATTGAATCGCGCTCGTTTGGTTTTGGCACGTGGTTTCCAGGATTTTTATCCGTTTTTCCAGCTCTGAGTCGGGGAAACTTCCATCGTAGTTGACGAGATGTAGCTGCAAATTTCCTTTCTCCTCCTCAACCTCGGCTAAACGTTGCGTCAACGTTTGGACCTCCTCCGATAATCGCGCAACTTCCTCGTGAACGTTTGATGTTTTCTTGAAACTGTCGACCTGTTTCTGGAGCTGCTTTATTTTCAATTTACTTTTTATCATATTTTTGTTTGCATCATCGAGTTGTTGCTTCAACTTAGACGTTTCTCCTTCGGCTTCTTCCTCCGGGGATTTTGGGAAAAGCGGTTTTGGCGCTTGGGATTTTAGTTTTTCTTGGAGAACAGAGAAGTTTGCGTTCAAAACACTTAGCTCGATACTTTTTTCTTGTAGAGACTCTTGAAGATCTTCATTTTGTTTAATATAATCCTCAATTTCCTGTTTTAGAGACAAAATCATCGATTCTAGATCCGATATTTTTTCATCTATTGAAGATTGGTTCAATTTTTTCTCAATTTCCTCTTCCAACTCCCGAATTTTGTCTTTCAACTCGCTGTGTTCTCCGAATTTCGCTTGTTCCACCTCTTCTTCCGTGATAAACTCGTACTTTTGATTCTCCAAATCATTAATTCGGTGCTGCAAATTCTGATTTAGCTTGTTTAATTCACTAATTTTTGTGCTGTACTCTTGAACATCCTCTAATTTCTTTTTGAGATCAGCATTCTCGATTGTCATGTCGTAACGTGCGGTTTCCAGGATGTTATTCATCTCTTCCAGGTTGGATATTTTGCTATTCTTCTCATCTAGCTCGAGTTTTAGACGATCCAATTCCCCTTTCATGCTGGTTTCAGCTTGAACAAAGTTTGATTGCATTTTGTACATTTCCTGTCTCGTGTCTTCCAACAAATCGACGGTGTTTTTACCTGTTTGGCACCAAAAAAAATCGGAATTTTTAAGACATTTATTATCAATTATTTGATGCCCTTACCTTTTAACGACAAATTTTCGCTCATCAAAGACACTGCTTGTGTTCTAGCTTCAATAACGCATTCTTTTTCCTTCAAATTCTCTTCCAAATCCATTATTTTACGTTCCAACTCTTTGATAATCTCCTGATCCCCGTGTTCCAACAATTTTACTCTTCCCTCCAGATATTTAAACCGTTCCAATTCGAAATTCGAGGCTTCGCCACTCATTCCTGTCAAATTTAGTTCGGAAGACGATTTATTGAGATCGAATCGACCCTTAATCATGCTTAAATCGCCTGTCGATCTTCCTAATTCAACTGATTGTTCTAAAGCCTGTTGCGATTTCTCAAATTTACTCTTTAATTCAGTGACTTTGAACTCAATGTCTCTATTGTACGATTCCCTTTCAGCCATTTTTTGTCGATTCTGCTCCATTTGTATCCTCAAAAGATTAATTTTCTCGCTTCCCGGTGTTTCGGATCGTGTCCGATACGGTACGGGGAGATCGACACTACTCTCACCTTCTTCATTAATACTAGTCGCCAACATATCATCCTGAACATCCGATCCAGCCCGACCTAGTCTTGATTTGCTCGCCTTTGTCTTGAATTGCGTCAAACGTTGCGCGATGTTCCGGACCTTCTCCTGTGCTGACGCATTTTTCTTTCCCTGTGCCGTTTCTGATTGCCTCACCAGCTCTTTCAATGCGGTTATCTTGGCCTGAAATCACAAGCAATAGAAAAATTTAAAGAAACCACGATTAATTAGGTCAGAAATGTCAATATTTTTTACCTGCTGCTGGTTGAAATTTTCCTGGAGACTAGAAAAGTCAGGAGGGTCACCTCCTGGGTCGTAATTCGACATTCTTTATAACATATATAATAATTTATCACAAATTTGTACACATAAATATTCTGGAATGAAGAAAAATTTAAAATTAACAACTTTCACCTTCGACGTCGACAGATTTTGAAATTCATTTTTTGTCCATAAAATCCCACTAAAATATTGTTATTTGTATATTACAATGTTCACCAGGGTTTGATTTACACAATTAAACACTTTTTGAGGCAAATACGCACCTTAATACATATATTTTCATAAAATTAAAATCGTTTCACAAAATGCAAAATTAGAAAACCACATCATCACTAACTTTGACGTTTCGTCGTTGCGCCCTGCATAGTAATGGTGATAACTGGCTGTATGCGAACATGTACGGGAGTACGCTTAACAGGACAGGACAGAATTTGAATTTGTTTTATACGACAAAATTATCCTTAATTTTGCTCTGAATATATTTTTATTTATTCTTGATCTCATCCACATTAGCAAAAAATGGCAAAGTTAATTTAATTTAATTTTATTGAAATATAGCGTCATTCTAGTTACATAAGTTTACAGTCTAGAACAAGGAATATATAATATATATAGCATTTCGGAAATCTTTTTACAAGAACAAAGTAACAGAAAGCATTACACTAGGAAACGTAGGAAACTAGGNTTAATCGATTCTAAGCCCTTTTCGTTTTTCATAGGGGTTGAACATGTCGATCAAATCTGATGGACGCCATAGAGTGATTAACTATGACGACAACAACGCCCGTAGGC
>JXPH01041296.1:1192-13792 GCA_001014845.1 Mochlonyx cinctipes | reverse complement strand
CCCCTGGTCCCAATAGGCCTTATTATATTATTATATTTTATGGCTAACAGCAACTCAGCCAAATTATAAGGGGAAAATAGGGCAAATTTACATAGGATGGATGGATGGTTGTGTGTTGTGTTGGGTCCAAATCAATGGTTATATTTCTAGATTTTATTCTAGAACTAGAAACAGAATTCTCTCCGTGTGGATCTACATGCGTGGACAAAATTTGTAACAAATCGGAGGCAAAAAAGCGGACTTATTCTTAAATAGATGTTTTTTGAAAAATAAAAATTGTTTCTAGTTTATTAAAAGTAGGAGTTTGTTAAAATTCAATTGTAAAAGCTCAAAAGTGTTAAAAATTGTTTGCCAGACATGATCAACTTTCTATTGAATAAAGAAAGGCAATGTTTTGTCTGACGGATTAAATTCTATATCCTTAGCTAAATTATTGCCTTCACCATTCAAAAAGTGAAGAAATCCGAGATGATTTCGTTGCTGACGTCAATATGATAAGGATGAGCCAAGTGCCATGATTTAAAGACGACGATGTTTTTTGTGTCTTGGCCCATACATGGAACAACATAAGGATGTCATTCAGTCCTTTTCACATGAATGGCATACGTATAAAACCACATGAATAGGGTTTAGATCTCGTCAATGAAAATAACTACCCTATAAAATATTTCATGGATTAGTTTCGTTTCATTTTGCCAATAATTTTGTCGATTAACAAAATGACATCCTTTTTAAATTATTTCCCACAGCATTTTTAATTTTTTTTATAGTCTACAAAACACACTGAAATAAAATATGGTCCAAGATATTCCATTTCGTGTAAAGCTTTCCTATACACACATTTAGGAGATTTGCTAGACCGAATTTAGAAATTAAACTAATCTACTGAATTTTAAACCAAAAAGTTTAGAATGTCTAATCTCAGTTTCAATTTTAAATTACAGACCTGACGAAAGTCGCTTTTAATGAAAGTTTTTTAAGGTTATCGCAGGGTAAAATTTAAAAATTTAAAAGCAATTATGTAGATGCTGTCCTTTTGAGGGAAAATTATTATTAATCTGTGAAAATACCTTTATCATTGTCTTTATTATCTCCACAATTTTGCTCAAGAGAAACCGCACAATCTGTACCATCCCAACCTTCGTAACAACGACATTCCCATTGTCCTTCTCCACTGACTCGACACTGTCCGTGTTGCGAACATCTAAAAAGTAATTAAACATTGTGTTAAAAATAATTGAAAAACTTTGAAGGAATTCAAAATACCCTCCAGGACATCCTTCTATTGTACAATGTTTTCCATTCCATCCAGAAACACACAGACATGTTCCATTTTTACATTGTCCATGTTCGTTACATCTTGGATCACATAATTTACTATTACAATATTCACCTCCCCACTCTGGATCACAGCTGCAAGTTTCGCCGACGCAACGACCATGTTGTCCACAATTTAAATCACAGAGTTCTTTTGAGCAATCATCTCCGCTCCATTTCGGTTCACAATTACAGGTCTGCGTGTCCAAATCAAAAGTGCCATGTCCTGTGCAGTCAGGCAGACATTGGAGTGCATCCTGGTCCATAGTAGCACAATCTGGCCCCTTCCATCCTTTCTTACAAATACACGTTCCATCAGCACAAAATCCATGTCCTGTGCATGTTGGGTGGGGGCAGTCGACTACAAAAATAGAAATATATCCTCAACATTACAGTTTTATAATCAACTTAAAGTTTAGCTTATAGCTAAAATTAATTATGTACATTATTTTCTCCAGCATCATGCATGATTATGGCATATTTTATTATGTGAAAATTAATGAAACATAAAAAAGTAAGATTTTCCAAATGAGAGAAAAAAAGTATAATTCTAGTGCTTGGTTTTAGTCAGAAAATGCATACAACATAAGTAATACAAGTTTTTCAAATTAAATACAAAATGAAGTAAAATAAATAAATGCTTGAATAGAAAAAGAGGATATAAATTATAAATTCTGTAAAAAAAAATAAGAAAAAACTTTTTATATAATTCCAACTCAACTCGCTTCTCTGTTTTTAATTAATTTTAATTATTTACCTTCTTCACAGAATTTTCCTTTATATCCACGAACGCAGGAGCATTTCCCGCTGACACAATGTCCATGTCCATTACAGTCAGGCACTTCACACTCATCGTGACGTAAAGAGCACTCCTTTCCTTTCCATCCTGGATTGCAATGGCATTCTCCGTTAATGTATTCACCACGTTGTGAACAGAGCACAGGACAAACACCTACAAAAATAATAAATTAATTCCTGTTTTATTTGCAGGACAATAAAAAGCTTACTTTCGCTGCAATCGTCTCCTCCAAATCCAGGGTTACATTGGCAGTGTCCTAATAAACATTGTCCATTTCCAGAGCATCCGTTTGGACAGTTTTGCGTCATGTCCTCGGCGACAGCGGCGTAGAATGTTATTTCCTGAGCATCACCATCGTCGTTGTAGAGGGATAGGAACCAGTGGCCGGGTTCCATGTAACGAGTTACTTCACGGCGCATTGAGGGCTGCAAAATAATTATTGAAATTATTAAAAATAAACTTCTGGAATTTTTTTCAAGTTCAAAACTTAGATGAACCAGATCTCAATCAAGTTATTGAATTTTCGATGAAATTCATAGATATTTTGATAAATCCCCCACCCCTGTTTCACTGAATTATTCTGTAAATTTACCAAATCAGTGAAAGGATTCCGTAAGACACGGATTACATGGTGCTTCCAAATATTTGCACTTGTGGAACTAGGTGCAGACTCAGTCGCAAAATTGTCACAGAACCAGACATTGTGTCAAGAAGACACATTAATAGACGCTGGCGTCAGTTAGGTTGAATAGGATCCCGTTTTTTTTGTGATTGAGCCGAAAGTAGACACAAGAGCTAATAAAACAAGTCAAATGAGAATATCATTGAGCGCATGCTCTACGCATAATATCTATTCAGCAGGAATTAGTCCTTCGGGTCGTTTGGAATTTTGAGCGCAAAACAATCAAAAATTATAGCAGAAGCAGACGTAGATGACTGCACAATAGCTTTACTAATACTGTGCGTCTGAACGCAGCTTCAAGGCAAAAAGTAATCCAAAATTAAGCCAGTTGCTGGACGTGGAATGAGATTCGGCGGACATTGAATAAATCAGGTGGATTTGATTAAATAATTCGATAAACTTGATTGGATGAATCTGTAGATTTGATAGATTAATAGGGAAATTTCTTTGAAAATTTCAGTAGATTTGATTGAATAATTCGGTATACACGCTTAAATTGGGTCACTGGAAATCATGATTATGAGAATTTCCAATGAATTTTTAAGAAAACATTTCCAATTTCTAATGACAAACATTTTTGACATAGAAAAAAATACTGATGAGATGAGATACTTGATGGAGATTTTGGTGCTCTGAGCCCAAAAATGGAAAGTTGGGAAAAATTTAGAATCTGAATTAAATTCAAAACAAAAATGACCGAAAAACATTATTGGACAGCCACCTAATCATGATTTGGAAAAAATCGAATTAATTTAAGGAGTTTTAACTAATTTGACGAAGTTTATTGGATGTCAAATGTATATGTATATGTGTGTATATGTTCAATATATTTCAATGATTCCAATGTTTTTGTTCAATAAATTTAATTGGAATTCAAAACTGAGATTTAAGCGTGAAGTATAATTCTATGAATTTGGTTGAAAAATTCAGTAAATTTACACACAAAATTTAGCCAGATGTTTGACACTTTAGTAACCCCACAGAAAAAGAGGGAGGGGCACATAGGAATATATGAAAATTGAGCATTTGACATAAAAAATTCTCAATTTTTTTACGAGAGTTTACCGATTGGCCAGGAGAGTCCGAAAGTTGGTATATTTTTGGACTCATAAATAAAAAATGAAGACGAGTCCAAAGGGTTCATATTTGCATTTTTTTTAGAACTGGTCCTCAGGTACAATTTCTATGCAGGCTAAAATCAACTAATGTAGGAACAGGCACCAAATTAACGTAAAATTTAATACAACATTAAAGGCAGGCTTCCGAAAGCACATCTCCCGTGTCGACCAACACTGTACCTGACCTTTGATCTGCTAAAACAGGACGCAATTTGGAAAAATTTAAGCGATAGAGGAGTTCCAGCAAAGATTATTGATCTGATCAAGGAATCTTATGACAACTTCACTTGTCGAGTCAAAATCACCATCAGAATAGGCTCACCGAACATTTTCCCGTGAAGAATAGTGTTCGCCAGGATTGCTAGCTGTCCCCTTGTTATTCCTAGTTGTGTTGGATGATGTGCTGTGCAAATCATTTTATATGGAGAAGTGTGGCATAAAATGAAGAAATATTGATAATCGTCTAGAAGATACGGACTACGCTGATGACTTAGTTTTCCATGAAGGAAAGATGGTTTGCTTGAAGATCAACGTTGAAAAGACAAAATACCTTGCTGTAAACAGAAATAGTGCTGTCGATTTTGAGATTGACGGTAAAATCGTCGAGAAAGTTACCAACCTCGGCACCAAGATAATAACTAATGGTGATACCGATGTAGATGTTCAAAGCTGCGTTAATAATGCGAGAGGAAGATATACTCTGCTAAATAACATCTGGTGCTCAGGCCTTACATAAAGAAAAACAAATTTTCGACTATTTAGAAGTCTTGTNGCTAAATAACATCTGGTGCTCAGGCCTTACAAAAAGAAAAACAAAGNAAATGACCAAATCAGTCACCAATAAAATTCAGACATTTGTAAATCGAATACTGCCGATAAAATGGCATCGAATTCATGGTCATTTCCGTTCGAATGGTAACTAATATTGAATTATGGCCATATGGTACCAATGTGATATGACTAGTATGGAAATAGAAATCTAGTGACGTAAGCTAGGATGGATTGGTCACGTGCTACGAAGGGGCCAATGGAGCCGGTTCAGTAGCTAAAGAAGTTTTGGAGTACTGACCTTGGCGGTGTTCCGTCAATGCAGAGTTAGGTACGCAATGAATAGGGTGACGTAATAGCAACCGCAAGGGACAGAATGACCAATTCATTAGCTATATCTCGTCAGGACACCATAGGCCCTTAAAAAAGTAAGTAAAGCATTAAATCGCTGCCCAGTACGTACCAAATCTATAGTATCACAATCAAAAGTTAAAATTTATGTCTCCCCCAAGTGGCGTAGCGAGTAACTAGTACAATTAAATATTTTGCCAAACATTGTATTTTCTCAAAGTGCAACGATAAAAGCTTATGGTTCTCCTTTGCGTTTTTCATGAAATACTTAAATCTGCGATAATAATTAATTAAGTGATGAACAATTAAGAAATAATGTCGTTCGCATAGCCTGCAGCAAAATTTTTCTTTGTAATGTTACCTAACAAGCTTGCTGGCTGTGTTATGACCTTTCAGAGTTTTGTTAAATAATTTTTACAGTTGAATGTCAGACAAGTATCAAACCTTTGTCAGTTTTGCCACAGGATTCAAACAAAATATCAAGATACAAAAATAACTGCAAAACGGATATAAAATCAATACATTCCCAGGCTCTCGTCCAAATAACTTTCTAATTTAACTTGAATTGCAAAAATAAATATTTTCAGAATGTCCTCAGCCCTTCCAAAAATAATTTAAGCGACCATGGGAAAAAAGTATTGCATAAAAGCATTAATAATTTGCTAAAAACTTCAGGAAATTCATTTCCAAAATAGCCCTAAACTACCCTCCTTATCTATTCTAAGCACATTTACCTACATTATTTAATCGAGAGAAACTTTTTTGAAACAAAATTAATTATTCAGTTATTATCATATCTAGGACGAAAAGTTTTTTTAAAGTCAATAAACTCGACATACCTACCTACAGGCAGGTAGATGAATATAGGATGTAAAGGGTTAAAATAGTTTTCTGAACGTGAAGGAATGAAAGTAATTAAAATTTCTAATTATAAAAGAATCGATAAAACGAACAAAATCACGCAAATAAAATGAAGAAAGGAAAAGGATTTTTTTCCTGTTCTAGTTTGGCAAAGGAGTTTTTTTCATGTGGACGCACCCGAAAATAAAAATCAATTATTCTTCTCTTATCTCGTTTTTATAACAATAACAACAACAACAATATTCCCTGTTTTTTAAATCCCTAATTAATCAGTCATATATAGGGGGGATCTGTATCAATATTTTTCTTTGAAAATTGAAGTAAATAAAATAGATAAATACTTACATGCGTTGCACGTGTTGTACGGGCGTTAAATCCACTTAATACTTCTTTGAAATGATATTGCGTGTGTGTTGGCAGTGCATTGCGTCTTGCGTACACTCCGATTGAAGCACCCCTCGGTATGTTGTAGTCGAATTTCACGTAAGCCGGCTCCGACTGATAGAACTGCATGTTCCAGTAGCTATACGGCGGTATTTCCTTCGACAGTTTTTGTCCCAATGTTATTTGGGAGAATGTGGTGCCGTCTGGTGGGAAACTACGAGCTGGGAATGTTCGTGCTCCTGTTTATTATTTCAAAGCAGAAAGTTAGTACAGTTTATGTGATTTTTATTTCGAATGCATTGTGCAAAATGTTATTTAAAATGAAAAACAGGTTAAAGCATACAAGCAGAAATGTTTTTGTTAGTAAAATGACTCCATATTTGTTTTTTCTTCTGTGTCTCACCTTCCAAAATTAATATAGGGGCTGTAATTTGAGGACACTTCAGGGGTTCCTCCTCTGTAGTGGTTTCTGGATAGTTACTTTCTGTAGTGGTTTCAGAAATTTCGGGTTGGTAGGAGGATGTTTCAAGGATGGGGTCGGGGATAAGGCTTGAATTTTCGAGATCATAATCGTCTTCGACGAAATGGAAGTATTTGTATTTTTCAAAAGCAGAATGTCGTTCGGGACACTTTATTGGACAAGGAGGTGCAGGGGGTGGATCTGGTGGACAATCCCCGGACTTTTCTTTAATATTTGAAAAGTCTGTTGTGGTAGGAACAGAGACATGAAGCATGTAGACAGAATGTTTAACGGTTCCATCCCCAGTATCGGTTGCGATAGAAATGTTAACAAGTAGCCTCGAGGTTCCATCACCATTAGAACCCTCAGCATGAACGAAATGAAGAGGAATCTCTGAAACAGGACTTGGAACATCCACTTTTTTCTTCACATCATCATCTTTTAATGTATGAATTTCAATTTTCTCTTCATTTTCAGCCACATCTTGAATATTTTTGTAATAAAATTTGCTTTTCGAGTCTTCCAAATAATTGTCTTCCAAACTAACAAACTCAACATTGTCTTCAGGCTCTAAATGCTCGTAGTGCGATGATGGATCATCGTTTTGTAATTTCTCGTCGAGCTCAATATAATTTAGCTTTGTTTCATCAATTTGAAAATCATTAGGACTAATGGAAGAAGATTCGATTTCGGAATAAGACGAACTTGTTAATTTCCCATCAAATAGATTGTCCGTGATTAAATCTGGATCATTGTTAGCTGTAACATATGCTATATCATTATCATTAGTGGCAAAATTTCCATTTACGTTTTCATTTTCATTTCCATTAAAAGATGTTGATTGAAAATAATTGGTTGGAGAAGACGAAGTAAATGATGTTTCATCACCCACAGTATTAGTTGTAGAGCTAGTACCATCACCATGCAAAATATAACCCAAATCATGCTCTAAAGTGTTAGCTACATCTCTACGTTTTCTATTTAGTATGAGGGAATTGTAATATAGTTTCATACCTCCGCCACTGTTCGGATTCACTGACGTCGACGCCGAGGACGCCGCCGTTGATGAAGATGGTGCCGCTGATATTGTTGTCGGCTTGGGACGATTTGATGTGGACCTATTTGTGTCAGCTATTGTACTTTTGGCTGCAGAAATTTCAGCTTTTTCATCGACTAGAACTGTACAAGGGTTTGATGTTGGATATGATATACTTAATACATTAGATGCTGAAAATGAAAAGAAAATGTGTTAGCAAAAATATGTAAAAGATTGATTCTTTAATTAAACGGTTTTATTTATTGAAATTCCTATGCTCCCGTTTTGTTATAATAGAGGGATACATGAGAAACATCTCAAAATTACAAACCAGATGACATACCATTAGCCCCCTACGCTACGGGCTTGGAAATTCGATTATAAAATGATGAAAAATCATCCCAATGACTTTGCAAAAAGTTACGACAACACAATAGAGATGTCCAGGTATTCTAGCTTTTTTGTATTGGTTGAGCAGAAGAGATGTAAAACTAACTTGTAGAGTTTTCCATAAAAGCCTGAAACGGAGTTATACCAGACGAACTCAAAAATCTGAACTTGACTTTTGGTGACAGAAGATTTTTAAGCTGCGAGGCTGTGACAGCATAACAAAATTACGTTCCTACGACATAATATTACGTAGCTTTGACGTAAATTTACGTCGAAATCTAGTTCTGGTAAGCCTATCCTAAATTTTATGTTACCATAACTGAAAATTATGTCGTAGAGACGTAATGTTGTTAGGTTGTCACAGCATAAGATTCTGCTGTCAATAAAAGTAGCATTCCTACTACTGATCTGTTTTCTGAGTGTATGCTTCAGTTGCAGGGACACTTTAAATAAAAAGATGAGAGTAGCAGGCCGTCAGGCAGAGGACTACAAGAACTGACTAACTGACTAGCTAACTGGAAGAAGAATCAGTGACGTCTGTGCTACCGCAGTTTTAAATGGGTAAGCACGAAACCTGTTGTTTTAAATAAAAGAATTAGCGTTCAACATGCTTGATGCTTACCAGCCTTAGTCTCGAATTGTTCAAAGTCCTAGTTGAGCGGTGGCTTACAAGGCTACGCTGATAATCCTAGTAGGGTATTTATATTTTTTTTTTAAATAACGACAGCTGTCAAAATACTACAGTCTACTAACTGCGGTCTGCGTAACTCGCTTTCATGGAATTACTTAGGTCTGGCTCATACACAGTAAAACTTAGGAAACGGTAACCACAAAGTTTATTTATTGTATGTTTTATTACAGGCACTCGACTCAAACTTGGACAAAAATCATGTGTGCAAATTCTGAAGAGGATTGGAAAGTATTTACAGAGTTATCCAAGAAAAACTGGTAATTGGAAGTACTAGGAATGGATGATATTATCCTCAGTCTGGTTTAGGAACTGCTTTTGGGCACTAACAAAAAGTTTACATTCCAAACTTGATCTCATTCCGATCACTCGAAGTTACTGGTACCTAGGAGTTCATAGATTCCAAAGCCCCAGGGTCAAATATTTTTAGGAGCTATTCCAGGATACTTACGAAAAGTTTATATTCCAAATTTGAGCTCATTCCTATCATTAAAACTCAAGAATTCTGAAAGTTTCTGGTACACAGAAGATATTAGATCCCGATGTTTCAGGGTATAAATGGTTCAACAACTGTTCTTGGGTACTACCACAAGATTATGTTCCAAATTTAAGTTCATTCCGATCATTAGAGCTCAGGGTTTCTGGGGCGCCTAGATTCAGTGGCCTGATTTGGCACATTAACGAGCTTGTTCTTCCTTTTGTTGAAAAACGCCTTCACACAAAATTTGAGCCAAATCGGTTCAAAATTACGTGAGTTATCCAGGACACAGACACGCTACGACAACAAAGGCGACGGCAACGACAGACACTTACATAGACATTTTTGTTTTGTTTTTTTCACGTTTCAGACAATTGGAGCACCATTTCCCAAGGAACCAAAATTTGTTTTTACTGAATAAAATAGCTTTTCTTTTCTTTCTATAGATATGAGGAAAGAAAAGCCAAAAACACAGTTTAAATTTACCAAATTGTACGAAAATAACACGAACAATACTATATTTTTGTTAAATTAAACTCAGCCAGATTAATTTTAGAAATTTTTGTTTGTTAACACAAAATGACCATAAAACTTATTGTGAACATTTTAATGCTATGCTACTTTAAATTTTATGGTAAAATAACCAATTACTTCTACCAATTACTTTATAGTTTTTTAACTATATACTTTGTAGTATTTCAAATGTTAATTTTTCTTGATTTAGTTTTAAACATTTTCTGCATTCTATACATACCAGGGAATGAATTATTATGATTCGTATGTTCTCGAATGGACGAAATAGGGGGAAGGGGTAGGGGTCACTCATTTGTATCCGGTTCCAGTGCTTTCAAACATGTTTGAATAAGTCTTTTGATACTTCTATAAATATTTGGGCTAACGATATAGCCGGAAATCACGCACACCATACTTTGATCAGGAATTTTTTATAACTGAGGACTGGCAACTATTGTGCCAGTGCTGAAGACTTTAAATTTTTTGGATGAATGAAAATTTATTTAAATAAAACTAAAAACTTGTCTAAATAAAAAATCTGCCTTGTGCGAGATTCAAACACAAGATCTCTCGCACACGAAGCGAACGCTCTAACAATGGGCCATAGTTAATACGTAAACTCATTTTAATTTGTCTGCATTTGAACATAGGTTTTTCCAGACTAATTCTAAAATTGTACATTGTACAAATATATGTATTTTAATGCTTTTTGCGACAACAGAGGAGTTTTAGGTATCGTAAATTTTACATGATGAA
Organism: Mochlonyx cinctipes; assembly: GCA_001014845.1. Classification (NCBI taxonomy): domain Eukaryota; kingdom Metazoa; phylum Arthropoda; class Insecta; order Diptera; family Chaoboridae; genus Mochlonyx; species Mochlonyx cinctipes. The sequence goes on along the minus strand of JXPH01041296.1, from coordinate 3,191 downwards.
ACGATGGTTTTATACTGAAACAGGAATTATTTTAGACAGGGTTAATATATTTTTTATAGTGTAACGAAAAAAAAGTTTTTAAATGGATACCCTATTCAAAATCACAAAACGCCCATCGCACCTTTATTCGAAAATGCTATGAAAATAAAATTTAATTGAATAACCTCAAAATTTTATCATTTCTCGTAAATATGATGCCTAATTTCGGTATACGTTAATGATGATAATGAAACTATGTGTTAACCATATCGAAAATCCCATCTGCACTGGCTCTTTTTATTGATATTTTTGTGCTCTTTATCTTTTTATTATAATGTCCCCAGACTTCCCTGAGGCCATTATATATGATAAACACATATAAAATAATTATGATCCAATAAAAAATTCATCAGCTTTTACCTACATGTTATAATATATTATTATATTATTTTACAGTGTTGCATAAAAAAGGGAGTTTCTCGAATCTTCCCAATCCGAGCCACTCAAACACCTAGAACAACAACTCCGAATAGAACGGAAGCGAAGAGGAGACGAGAGGAGAGAGTGTTTGTTTAGCCAGGGTATAACGCTAATGTAATTATGTTATTAAATTTAAATATAAAAACTAATAATTACCTGTTAATAATAATGTTATAACAAGTATAACACTTAATAATATAACTAATATAGCTGTACACTTCCATGTACACTTTGATGCAAAACCTTTGCGAAAATTTAATGGTGCTGAATAATGATGTGATGGTGGACCACACATTGTGCTACGTGGTGGTAATACTGGACCCATGCAATTACGATCGTAACTTTTTAGCGTATCTTTTGTTGGTGTCGAACAGGCTGAACCTGTTTTGTAATCTATTGGCGATCCTTTGTTATTAATTGCTACAATTAGAAAAAGATAAAAAGGCAAATTAGATATACGTTTTTATTTTACATAAATTTTGATATTCAATATAAATATATTTGGTAATGATGATGATGATGCTGATGATAAACCCTTTTAAAAATGTCTGCACGTTTCTAGCATAAAAGGGCTTTATTTTATTAACGATTTTGACACGTGTTCCCTTTCAATTTGATTCCTATTCAAAATCTGATGTCTATACATTAAATGGGTGCAATTATTGTAATCTTAATTCAGATTTCAATCAGCTTCAAAATGGTCAATTTTCAAAATGGCACCCAAAGAGCATACATAATTAGGCACATAATTCATAATACACTTGTCTGTTAATGACTTAATCTCACCACCCACAGTCAGCAAAACACTTATAAATTCATAAATTGTGTGCATTATATCATTTTACTAGAATTTATTAACAGCAATTGACATAAAATTATTCAAATTGTGACAGCTTTATTACATTAAAGTTGAACAGAATTGAATTACCAGCAAGACATGTTGTTGTGGTGTCTGGATTTTTATCCCAAAGACAATTAATTTTTTAAGATAAAAAATGATTTTATTTTATAGCTCTATTAAGGAATTTTGTGGTAAAAAATCCACGACTTTCTTACTGCGTTTCGTTACATTTATGTACATCTTCAGGGTTATTCGTATTGCAATAGAGAATATTATAACGGAAAATACAGCATGTTAGTAAATTTTGATCCAAACATTTTTTAAATTTCTGACCTTTTGCGAGTACGCCCCACAGGCCCATCCTACCGCAAAAATGCTGAATTTTGAACAGCTTTTTAAACTGCAAAAATTGTCGACAAAAGTTTGCGTTTTCGTGTTTTACACTGTGCCGGGGGTATTTTTTCGGAAGAAAAATGACGTAAAAAATATTTGAAAAATAATACATTTGATAATAGGTATTTTAATAATTTTGCATAATGTATGCACACTTAGGACGACCGGATGGTTGAGTGATTAGCACGCTAGCCCCACATCTACATTAAGTTTGTAATAAATCTGCATTATCGATATTTCTATAAATAGAACACAGTACAGTCNACCGGGTGGTTGAGTGATTAGCACGCTAGCCCCACATCTACA
>JXPH01041198.1:0-10273 GCA_001014845.1 Mochlonyx cinctipes | reverse complement strand
ATCAACAACGATAAAAAACGCAAAGTCAATTTCATTGTGATGCCATGGGTTGGAATTGAACCCGTACCCTATGGTTAATAGGCAGAAGCTGTAGCAATGGACAGTCCTGAAAACTTGTTGAAATTTTCTTTCGATTACTTGCTAATTACCCACCCCTCGATCATTAAGGTGAGGTAAGTTTCGATCCTGTTATTTTCATATTTCAATTTCTCTCCAAAGAACTATACTTGTTTGAGTCAAGGTAATCAAAATGACTCACAGTTTAACAAAAACAAGGTAGATATTCTGAAAATAAACAATAATTAAGCATTCAATTCATGATAGCAAAAAGATTCGCACGTGAATATAATTAAAAGTCATTAAGTTGTGGTTGTTTTGTGGAACCAGTAGCTCAATGAGAGATGTACGACGAGGCTAGAATTTCCAATTTGTACGAGGAGATGTTTTTATTTTATAATTTTTCAAGACCAATAACACGATTTTAAGTTTCATTGTGTCATAAAACAAGTATATTTATTTCTGATTTAGACCTTCAAAATTTATATTCTTTTGAGACCAAATTTTTCTGCTCAATCTTTAGTTTTGTTACAAAACTATCAGTAGATAATATGTTCAATTTAAAATTCTGTTGCTCAATTATAATTTTGCTGCCCAATGGGACGTGGTCAAACTAGTAGCTTTGCTGCCTATATTTTTAAAATTTATTCTATTTTTGAAAAGATGGCGTTACGGGTAAACGTTTTCCAGTTCATACACACCTGGTGGTCAATATACTGAAACATATCTGTCAAAATCACCCGTTTCATCATAACGCCTCCTCGTTTTTGTTATTATCGAACATCCAGTTACACGCCCTATTGCTAATACTCGTACCAGTGCTTAATTACACTAATATTATTTCCCATTTTTCAAATTTGCTGCTTAATTATTGTCAATTTTGCTGCCCAACCCGACGAAGAGATTCTAAAATTACTGTATTATTTACTATGTAAAACCATAAAATTCATAGTTCATAGTTGAAGGAGAGAAAAATACCATAAATTGTATCTCCATTATTATACAATTACTGCATTATCCGGGTTGTTAAAAATAATAAAATATAGAGTTGATCAAATAGTGAATAAACATTTTTTTTTTGTAAATCATCATCATAATCATAATCATCATATCATATCATCATAACATTCTTTAAAATTCTTGCCTATTTTTTCTATATACAAGCGAGGAGAAAAATATAAATAATTTTGTGAGAGAGCATTTATTTTACTCTCTTTCATGTTATATAAGCCCAAGCGGAGTGTAAACTAAATAAAATTTATGCATGTAAGAGAGAGAGTGCGACGTCATGAGTACATATTTATTATATTCTGTCCTGCCTCTATGTGGGCGGGCTAATTTTTCACTCTGTCCTCAATATTAATTATGTATTCACTTTTCCAAAAAAATCAAATTATAGATGCAAAAAGCACGTGACATGTTATTTTAATTGCATTTGATAATTTCTAATGAAATTGCGCGCACGTTTACTTAATTAAATAAAATGTAGACAGAACGACTGAAATATTATAGTTAGTTATGAAACACCTTGCAACGGGTTTTGGACTAGTAATTATTTAAGAATTAAGTGCTATTTGTAGTCACTAATAAATTATCTAATTTATAAATAGAAAAGAGTGGCGAAAGTGATATTTAGTGCTTAATTTGTATGATAACACAAATTAAGGAGGGCCAATGTATATGTTGGGTTTTAAGGAAAAAATGTTTTTTCGTTACGTCATTGATTTTTTTTTTCATATTATATTGAATATGTAGTAATAGGGGGGTAAAATGAACTTCCAAAGCGAATTTTTTTTTTTAAATATTTTTTGCAGTTTTTATCTAATTTTGTCGAGTAGAAAAAAAACTCAACTATTTGCAATTATTTTTTAAAAATAAATTAAATCTGCATTCCTTATCGTTTAAACTGTCAACATTTGCATCCCAGAACCTGACAAATGTCTGTTTTTTGGTAGGGTTATGTGCAGTTTTCTTTGTTTTTTCCGTAGGGTTACTGTTTCTTTTGATATGGTTATGTATTATATATCGTTTTCTGTATTTTGCGCCCTTGAACAAAAGACAACCACGTGCAAGTATAAGCAAAACGGTTATTATTTTTTTCAAAATAGCCAGATTTAAAAAAAAATCTAAACATTTTTTTAGCACATTTTGATGTAAAATCTATCGTTTGGCATAGTTTTTGGAGAGTCGTTTTACCCTGGCTATTCTCTGTAAGTACCATATATTAAAAAAATACCATAAGTTGTATGATTTTTATATGTTTATTTCATAATTATTATCGTTTACCATGCATACCATATAATCTACAGTTTATGAATAATACAGTACTATATGGTACCTCTATAGTATTTTTCCTTGGATTGTTAGTTTTTGCAGCCCATTTTTTAATTTTTATGACCTAATTGTTGATTTCACTGCCCAATTGTCAATCCTGCTGCTCAATGTTAACTCGGTTACCCCTTTGTGTATTCTTAGATCGAAGCTTGTCCCTCTTCACGATTATGTTACTGCTTAGCTAATACCTTCCAATTGCGAATTGTAATGCCTTATATCCAATTTTGCTTTGCTATTAGATTTTTTATTCAATTGCTAATTTTGCTGCCCAATTGTCAATTTATTTTATTGGCCTTATAGCCAATTTTTCTACCCAATTATTAAATTCTGCTACTTATTTGCTAATTTTACTACCTTATTGCTATCCTTTGACTAATTCTGTTGCTCGATTGTCAATTCTGCAACCTAATTGTCAATTCTGCTGCACAATTGTTGATTCTGCTACCCAACTATCTATTCTGCTATCCTGTTTCCTATTTAATTGTGCCCCTTTAAAATACTGTTGCTCAATAACTGATTCCTCCCAATTGCTAATTGTAATACCTTATAGTTAATTTTGCAGCCAGTTGAACATTCATTAGTTTTTCTGTTCAATTGCCCAATTGTTAGTTTATAATAATATTAATAAGGCCTATAGGTACCCTATTGGGACCAGGCGAGTTCTCATATTTCAGAGAACTTTCTAGGTATTGGTGGACCTACAACTTATAGTGGACTCCGAATCACCACAACTTTAATGGTTATGCTAATGAGTTATCAGCTCATTGAGCCCATCAAGTCATGTTCAGTTTTTAATGCTAGGAAACTGACTAACCTGACATACACACATATACCACCCCAATCATAGGTTATATAACTGTAGATGGTAGTTGGTGTATGAATATTTCACAGACAGACTTTACTGTGTTCTATTTATAGAAATATCGATAATGCAGATTTATTACAAACTGAAAATAAACAATCTAATTTAATAGAACACAGCAGTTTCTCTGGGAATCGAACCCAGAACCTAGTGGATGTGAGGCTCTCAACCACCCAGTCGTCATTGTTAGTTATATTTTTGGATATGCTGCTGCTCAGACGTTAGTTTTGCTGCGCAAAAGTTAAATCTGCTTCCCAATAGCTATTTATTTGCTGCTTATTGTTAGTTTGCTGTTAATTCTGTTAAATTTCTCAACAATAATATTAATAAGGCCTATAGTACCCTAGAGGGACCAGGCGAGTCCTCACATTTCAGAAAACTTTCCAGACATTATTGGACCTGCAGTTTATAGTGGATCCCAAACCACTACATCTTTAATGGTTATGCTAATGAGTTACCAGTTCATTGAGCCCATCGTGTCTTGTTCAGTTTTTGCCGCAAGGAAACTGGCTAACTTCTTCGACTTGAACACAATTGAAACGTCTTCTATCTCATACTTTAGTTTTTGTACAGCAAATATATTTGGTAGTATGGCTTTAACGGTACATGGGTGAGATTGCCGCGTTTACTCTGTTATTCGTGAATAATTGAGCAATTTATCTTATCGACAACAATGAAAAAACGCAACATCAAGGGCAAAACAATAATCGTTCACATTTTTTTTGTAGGAAATTGCCGAATCCCTCTTGAAGTACAACTATAAACAATTCAGAGATGAAGACCTCAAGAGAAAGTACAAGAAAGTTGCCCAACTTGGGTACGCAATTTTACCAGAAGACAAGTTTAAGGAGTTGGAGGAAGCTGTTTCAAACATGAGTTCAAACTATGCTAAAGTCAAGGTTTGTTCCTACAGAGATCGCACAAAGTGCGATTTGTCTTTGGAACCAGAAATCTACGAAACATTAGCAAAAAGTCGTGATCCTGAAGAGTTGAAATACTATTGGGTTGAATGGTATGATAAAGCAGGAACACCAACAAGGGCATTGTTTGATAAATACGTTGAATTGAACACGGAATCTGCTAAATTGAACAGTAAATATTGCTATTTATTGCTAAAATATAGTTTCATAAATTATTTTTAAATTCCAGATTTTACATCCGGAGCTGAAGCCTGGTTAGATGAATATGACGACGACACTTTTGAAGAGCAATTGGAAAATGTAATGACGCAAATCCGCCCTCTTTATGAACAAATTCATGGTTATGTTCGTTTTATGTTGAGAAAGAAGTATGGTGATGAAATTGTTTCCGAAAAAGGACCAATTCCAATGCATCTTTTAGGGAATATGTGGGGACAAACATGGGATGATGTAAGTCACAAAATCCTTAAACTATAAAATATTATTTATTTTTATTTATACTACAGATCGCAGACATTACAGAACCCTTCCCAAACAAGAAAAACCTTGATGTGACAGATGAAATGGTGGCTCAAGGCTACACTCCTCTTAAAATGTTCCAAATGGGAGATGAGTTCTTCCAATCTTTGAACATGACAAAACTTCCTCAGTAAGAATTACCTTAATTAAAATCTGGTCCTGAAATTTTTTATAAAATTTATTTTTACAGAGACTTTTGGGACAAAAGTATCCTCGAGAAACCAGATGATGGTCGTGATTTAGTGTGCCATGCGAGTGCTTGGGACTTTTACACAATCGATGACGTTAGAATTAAGCAATGCACCCGAGTCAATATGGACCAGTTCTTCGTTGTCCATCACGAATTGGGACATATTCAGTACTTTTTACAGTACCAACATCAACCCAGTATGTACAGAGAAGGTGCAAATCCAGGGTTCCATGAGGCTGTTGGAGACGTCCTTTCATTATCTGTTTCAACTCCAAAACATCTTCAAAAAATCGGGCTACTCAAGGACTACTCCCCAGATGATGAATCAAAGATCAACCAATTTTACAGATCCGGCCTCGCAAAATTCGTTTTTCTTCCTTTCGCTTACACAATCGATAAATATCGTTGGGGAATTTTCCGTGGAGAAATAAAGCCAGAAGAGTATAATTGTAAATTCTGGGAAATGCGCAACAAATACTCCGGAATCGAACCTCCAGTCGTTAGAACAGAAAAAGATTTTGATGCCCCTGCCAAATACCACGTTTCAGCTGACGTTGAGTATTTAAGATATTTAGTTTCGTACATTGTCCAGTTCCAATTCCATAAAGCGGCTTGTGAATTGGCTGGAGAGTACGAAAAGGGAAATCCTGAGAAGACTTTGAACGATTGCGACATTTATCAGAGCACAAATGCTGGAAATGCTCTCAAGTAAGTGAATTCTTATTATTACCAATTTTGTTGCTAATAATATATTTTTTATAGGGAAATGTTATCATTGGGATCTTCAAAACCATGGCCAGACGCAATGGAGGTTTTAACCGGACAAAGGAAAATGGACGCTGGCGCTCTATTGGAATATTTTAACCCACTTTACGAATGGCTTTTGACTGAAAATGAAAGACTTGGATCTCACATTGGATGGGGTGATTCTGATAGTGAGTTCAGTTAATATTTTTAATTTCACAATTTTACAATTTTCTCGATCTTTTATTTTAGAGTGTCAATCCAGCTGACTTCGGGAGGAGTTGTGAATCCAACGAACTATTTTTTTTGTAATATTTTATAATAAAATCATTTTTAAAACTTTTAGAAAATTTATTTTGTTCTTGCTGAAACTTTGTTACAAAAGTTTTTTAACGCTTGTTCTAAATAAACCTAAAATGTTACTGGGTCCTGTTGAACTAAACTGAAAGGTTTTCAATTCATAAATATCTTTAGGTAACTCCAGTCAAATTCAAAAATTTGATACTGAGCGAAATGCCCTAAATTATTCCCGATTTTTAAAATTTTTAACGCTTTCGTAAGCCGATTCTGTTTATACATTTGTCAAAAATCTGCAATGGACAAGCCCAGTTTTTTAAAAACTTTCTTTCGCATTTTTGTGACATAAAAATATAACTGAGAAATGAGAAGCAATAAACTCCAGGATTCAGGATTTCATGTGATACCGAAGAGCCCTTTTTAATCGCTTTTTGTATGAATGTCCTTTTTTGATTTTTACAGAAATTCTGGAGGTCAGTTTTGACGTATAAAAACCGAAATTGATAGGGAATTAGTAGGCGTCAATTTTAGTACCCTGGGATAAAAGGGTTCAATTTTGATTCTTTTAGCTTTTCATCACTATCAATTCTATAGATGAAAAAGTTATAATACTCTAGGAAAAAAATGGAATTCTTGCTATTCTCACAAAAGTTGTTCCATTTGGTCTGAAACACGTAAATCTGAATTTTTATTGGTGTGTCTGTCTGTGTGTATGTATGTATGGTCGATAACTCACGTAATTCTAAACCGTTTTGGCTGAAATTTGGTATGGATGCTTTTTTCGTCAATAGTAAAGATGAGTTAGTAGATGGGCCAAATCGGACCACGGGATCCAGCTTTAGGAGGTAAGTACCCAAGGACATTTCGTAAAACAGGAACCTTGGGACATCGGGATCTGTGGCTCCTAGGTATAAGGAACTTCCAGAAATATTGTGTTCTAATGATTGGAATGAGCTCAAATTTGGAATATAAGCTTTTGGTAAGTATCCAAGAACAATTCCTAAAAAAATTTGACCCTAGGGCATTGGGATCTGGGGGCTCCTGTGCACCGGGAACTTCTAGAATTTTTGAGTTCTAGTTATCAGAATGAGCTCAAATTTGGAATATTAGCATTTGGCAAGTATCCAAGAACAATGAGACGTGNACACACCTGGTGGTCAATATACTGAAACATATCTGTCAAAATCACCCGTTTCATCATAACGCCCCTCGTTTTTGTTGTCATCAAACATCAATCAAATGCCCTATTCCTAAAAAAATTTGACCCTAGGGCATTGGGATCCGGGGGCCCCTGTGCACCGGGAACTTCTAGAATTCTTGAGTTCTAGTTATCATAATGAGCTCAAATTTGGAATATAAGCATTTGGTAAGTATCCAAGAGCAGTTCCTAAAAAAGTTTTGACCCTGGGACTGGGACATCGGGATCTGAAGGCTCATAGGTACCGGCCACTTCCAGAATTTTCGAGTTCTAATGATCGGAATGAGCTCAAATTTAGAATATAAGATTATAGCAAGTGCCCAAGAACAGTTTCTTTGCTCAAACTGAGATAAAATTGTCCATTCTTGGTGCTTCACATTACACTTTTCCAATCCTTTTCAAAATTTGCACATATCATCTTTGTCGAAGTGTAAATCCTGTTCCTATTACAAAATATGTATGAAAGAAAAGCTACATAATCCACTTTGTGGTTTCCTATGTTTTTTTCAGTTTACTATTTTTTTTTAAATTTGTAAATCTCTTTATCTTAAACTGTTACATTGCGAGCCAGCAGACGTTTTTTTTGCATCGGTCGGTCTACTTATACCTGTCTCACCGGTGCATCTTTTCTGCTAAAAACAGGTAAGCCATCCTTTTACCTGTTTTTCCTGAAAATCCCCTGAAAAAACAGGTACCTGTCTCTTCGGTAAATTTCACCGGCGAAAAACAGGTAAGGCATGCTCTAACCTGTTTCTTCGGTGAAATTCACCTGTTTTTACAATAAGATATTCTCGGAAATATAGCGCAGGTATACAGGTAGAATCAACCATCAAAAACTTATATGGCACCGTGTCAAACTGCGAAGATCAGTTTACGGTAACGGTTTTTACTTTGAGTGAACGATCATTACAGCGAAGCTAATTAAAAGGTGCGTTCAAAATAGCACATAATAGTGGTGCCATCTATTGATGGGTGTCTAACTTAGAAAAGTACATTTTTCACTGGGGTCCTGACAAAATGTCATGACCATCTTAAGATTAGAAGCCGAGTTATTGCATTTTAAGTGACAGTATGTTGAACAAAGAGCCAACATAAGTTCTGCATTAACCTTGGTATAATTTTTACCAAAACATTTCAATTGATGAAACAAATTTATGGTTGATGAGTGTTTATCCTGTAACAGAGTCCTCGAGTGGTATAGGGGTTTTAATGATGGTCGTTAAGACGTAAATGACATATTGGCCAGTCCAAATTTATGATAACCGAAGATGCCATCAAAACTGTGCGTAAATGCATCAAAAATACGCCAAAATCTTCATTGACATTAATGGAAATGGAATCGAATATCTCCAAAGTATCAATTTATTGCATTTGCAGAAATTAACTGATGACCAAAAATTGCTCAGAATTCAACATTCGAAGGACATCATCAAGGTGCCAAAAAAGAACTGAAATTTGTTATACAACATTGTGACTGGTGATGAAACATGCTGTTTTCAATACAATCCAGAAACCAAGCGCTAAAGTGTAGAATGGAAGCACACAGATGAGCCTCATTCGAAAAAGTCGTTTGGAGAAGACAAAAGTGTTGAAATGTTGATTTGTTTCTACGATTCGAAGGGAATAATTCATAAGGAGTTTACCCTATTTTTTACATTTGCTGAAAAGCAGCGTCATACCAACGTAGAGGCCATCCAAAAAGATAACACCTATTCTCAAGAACATCTCTACAGACAACATAAAACACTCGTTAGACGTTCTTCTTGGCCGTGCAATTCACTGTAGGTTTAGAGTCTCAAAGACACTATTTCGTCTTTGTTATCATTTTGAAAAAGTCCTGTTTACTTTGAAACGCACCTTGTATTTATAATAGGGATATTAGGGATATAATTTGAGAGTCTGAAGAAATCTTCTAGCATTTGTAGTTGGTTGGGCTAAATTTTTTTTGCCCAGGCATGCTTTTCATCTAAGTGGTGTAAAAAAATCGGACACCGAGTTGATGGTACTACTGATTGGGATTGGATTCAAAAGATGCATCTTAATGCCTCGAAACATGTGCCAGAATTTGTTAAATCAATCAAAACAAGGTCCACCCCAACCTACATTTAATAAACAATATATTTGCAATATAACATCTTATCAGCTTCCCAAATTACCAATTATTTCAATTCATTAGCAATACTTACTAACTTTAAATAAATTATTTACGCTGATAAACTAAGAGTATAAAATGAAAGTTTTATTAATGTTCAAATTTAGTTTAGTTATTTTTTTAAAATCGGGAAAAATGCGAAAAATAATCGTGCTTTTCTGCCTCGTTGGCATCTCGTTATCAAAAGATATTTCTATTGATAGCCGGGAAAGGATAGCTGAGGCAGTTGTGAATATTGTGGATAAAAGTTTGCAGGAGAGAATCCAAGAAGCTGTCGTTGCTGGCTGGAATTATGAGAGCAATATTACGGAGCATAACAAGCAGATTATGGATGCTGTGAATGCTGAAAATGCAAGGTTTTCGAAACAAGTCTCTGAAGAACTTCGAAAAATTGATTACAAATCGTTTAAAAATGAAGATTTGAAAAGGAAGCTTAAAATGCTAACGAAATTAGGATACGCAGCGTTATCCCTAGAAAAATTCAAAGAAATAACTGATGCAATTTCAAACATGAGCACAAATTTCGCGAAAGTGAAAGTTTGTTCGTACACAGATAAAAGCAATTGTGACATGTCTTTGGAACCTGACGTTTACGAAGTTTTCACGAAAAGTACTGATCCTGAAGAATTGAAGCATTATTGGGTGGAGTGGTATGATAAGGCGGGAGCACCGACCAGAAAAGATTTTGATAAATATATTGAGTTGGGACGTGAAGCTGCGAAATTGAACAGTAAATACTTTTATAGTGCTGGGCGGGATAAAGAAAAAAGTGTTATTACTTCTGAAATGGTTTTTCCAAGTATTCTATGGTTCTACGGTATTTTTCATGTGTTTTTAAGGTGTAAAAGACCAGACCCTGAAACATAATGCGTAGACCATTATAAGTATGCCAAAGTAGATATGCCATACGTATGGTTTTCCGTTGAGTCGAGTATACGCAAATCAAGGAATATCTACTATTATTACTTCAATGCAATGAAAATTATTAAAAAACGTAGGA
>JXPH01041137.1:0-10543 GCA_001014845.1 Mochlonyx cinctipes | reverse complement strand
CTGGTCCCAATAGGGTACCTATAGGCCTTATTATATATTATTATTATATTATAAAAAGAAATATTTTTCAGATATTAATACAAGATTAAATAGCAAAACCACCAGAAAAGCAAATATAGTTGGCAGTTTGTGGTCGATTATGTGGTTGAGTAGCGAATACAAAACATTTATAACATCTTGATTATCCTTGAAAAATTGAAGAAATAAATGGCTTTGAATAAGTCCAAATTTGCGCTTCAGTGAAAAAATTGGCACACAATCTCGTCATCAGGATGGAACAATAAATTTTTAGTCCTTAAAGAAATTTTTCAAGTTAAAAGACTCATTTAAAAGAAGAATCTATAGAGTAGTCGCTAGAATTGATAAAATTATCATGATTTTAAGTAAATCAATAATGCTGCAAACAAAATGACTTTGCTGTTGCTATTGCTGTTGTACAACACTGTTGTTTGTTTTCGATTTTAAATCCATATTTCTCCATCTTTGAACAGGTTTACTGCTCAAAATACATTATTTTTAAGTGTGTGTGGTTATTTTCCACTAAAATTAGGATTCGACGCGAATAAATACGTTTTGCTATGATTTGACATTTCACCCAACAAAAGCCGACAATATTTCTGACGTGTTGGACGTGTTTTGCTGCAATAATGTGAAAATTTGTTTTTGTGTTAAAAAGTATGAAATTATCATGTTATATTATTGAAAACTATATTTTTAAACAATTTTAATCAATTCTGAATAAAACTATGGGTGTTTTATTAACTTTTATTGAGAATTGCTGAAATTAATAAATTCAACAAAACTAGCAATAGCAACAGCAAAGTTATTATGTTTGCAGCATAAGTCTTGTTTTGGTTCTCTTGTCTTTCCACAGAAATTACCGGTTTACTAACTTTAAAATATATTATTGATTGATAGTAGATATAAATATTATTTTAATCGCAATTCGATTTTAGTTCTGAATATATTTTTGAGAACAAACGTTCTTACCTTATGTGATAAACAAATTTTCGGAGTATGCAAAAACAATAAAAATATAAATAAAATATTTTCTAGCCAGCTTGGTCAATAATCAGATTTAACTTTAGCCATCTTTAAGTGGAACGTTAAAGGGCAAAAATGTATTGGAATTTAATATTGATTTTTATTCTTTTTCTTAAAACAAACTATGTTACGAGTGATGAGTTTATTGAAAGTGAGAATGAAGAAAAAATTATTTTAAGTGGTTTGTGTGTAAAATTATGTATTTTTAGTATCTGAGTATCACAAGATGCCAAAACTATACGAATTAGAGGATTACAACAAATGCCTCCAAGAGACATCTGACGTCGAGTCTGTTTATTGTTCAGTTCGAACGGTTATACGGCCAGATAACTCATCAGATCTATGGAATTTAATTGAGGTTGAGTTTGTAAAAAAAAACTTTTCGATATTTTTTAACGTCTAAAATTACTAGACTTTTTCCAGTGACACAAAAAAACATTTCCGACACGATCTTCTTGATAGGGGAGTCTGTATAAATTGGTGCAAAGATATTTTTGAAAGTTTGGATAACGAAACGATTACAAATTTGTCAACAACATGGTTTCCAATAGATTTTACAGTATTTATTCCCAAAACAAAATCCTATAATTTTGGATTAATTTGCATTTTTACAGTTCGGTTTTCCTCGACATCTAAATGTATTTAAAGACACCATGGCATACGGCGCAAAATATGACAATATGATAAACGTCTGCGTCAACTACAAATTAAAAACGGAATATAACTTACTAGGATATTCAACAGTAGAATTATGCGATTCTAATACCGAAAAAATTGATATTGGTACGTTTTATCGTTTTTTATGTCAAAATCTGTCCGCAATTCATCGTTTTATTTAATTTCAGACGCTTGGGACATTGTGTTCCTCGTAATATTGGCAGTATTGTTATTAATGACCGTTGTTTCAACCATTTACGATGTGAGCTTAAATGTTAAAATGGAAAAGGAGCATTACAGAACTAGTTTCTCAAGTAAGGTTACAATGTTGTTCTTAACGTTTTCTGTTCCCAGAAATTATTTTCGTTTGACGTTTCGTTCAACTGAGGTTTCGACACAAAAATTGAGGTTTCTACATGGATTGAAATTTCTGTTAATGTGCATAATAATTATGGGGCACGCCGCTCTATTCTTCGTAATAGTACCTGTGACTAATCCAGAAATTTTGGAGGAAAGCTACCATCAACTCTTTCCTATGATCATCATAAACGGACATCAAATTTTGCAGAATTTTTTCATGTTTGGTGGATTTATGTTAGCCGTGCAATTCATGGCTAATGTTGAGAAGAAGAAGGATATTGACATAGGATCTCTGGGGAAAGCGATAGTATTACGTTACATTAGGTTAACCCCATCATACGCCTTCATGATACTTTTACATGGGACATGGTTGGAGAAACTGCAAGATGGACCATTTTGGAAAAGAGGTGCGGAAACCGAAAGGTACTTTTGTAGAAATAATTGGTGGAAAAATTTGCTGTACGTCAACAATTATATAGCAGAAAAACCAGTTAGTTTACATAATAAATTTTACTTTTCCTGTATTTACACATTAACTTGTTCTAGTGCCTTCAGCAAGGGTGGTATTTAGGAACTGACTTTCAATTATTTATTGCTGGATTAATTATTTTACTGCTAATTGCTAAGTACTTATTCGTTAGCAAATTTGAAATTGTCTTTAAAAAATTAATTGTATTTTATTGTAGATTTCCCAAAAAGATGGTTTACTTCCTTGGAGTTTCGGTTTTGTTATCATATCTTGCTCCTGCTTTCGTCATTTATTATAAAAAACATGAAGGAGTTGTAATTTCTTCTTTGCAGTAAAACTATATTTTAAAATCGCCGTTAGGAGTATTAAAAAAGCTTTTTTTTAGAAATCAAAGATTCGCATTTTGGTTCGACGAATTGTACAGGCAGATTTACATTCCATTTCACACAAATACTGGCAACTACTTGGCAGGAATTATTACAGGGCTAATCTACCATAAGTATCAGCATGAAAAATTTGCATTTGTTAAAAATAAGGTATCTTCAAAAGAAAAATTACGATATTTTTGACTTTTGAAAAACTAACCTACATTTCAGTTTGTTTCGGTATGTATCTACAGCGTCCCTTTCCTGCAAATAGGACTCCTGCTGCTGCCTTACATATTTTATCACAATGACTTTCCGAAGCCATCAATTTGGATGTCCATCTTCTACCCTGTGATAAAAAATTCGTACGGAACTCTCTGCGGAATAGCTGTGGCTTTATTAGCATTTGGTGTTGCAAAACCTATAAATACTTTATTAAGTCATTCGTTCTTTGAAGTATTTGGAAGACTTACGTACTGTGTATATTTGTGTCACTTTTTCGTGATGAGATTCATTTTCATGAGCACAAGGATTGTGCCTTATTTCAGTCTTGTTGGAGCGGTGATTTATAATACTTATAAACTACTTTAATAATTTTACACGTTATTTTACAGTTTACAGCGGTTTCCGCATCAATTATATCTTCTTATACCATGGCGATATTTTTATGCTTTTTGTTAGAGCTACCAATTTCAGCATTGCAAAAAGTAATTTTGGGCTAAATGAATTGAAAAAATATTGTAGGATTCAAGAAGACTGATCAAAATAAATTTATTAAAAATTCATATTTTAATTTTTTGTGTGAAAATTTAATAAATAGTGATGGATGTGTTGTCTGTGAAAGATCTTATTTTTTTAGTTTACTTTTCTCCAATAAATAAGAAAAAATCGATGCGATTGTTAGCAGGCATACTTAGCTTACCGTGCAAGATAATTGTACGAGCACCACGAATCATTTGCCTTAGTATTCCGGTCGCATCCATGGCTATTTTATATAAGTGACGAGACATACCATGACCTAACGATCTGCAAAATAGATTGCTCGCAAAACCTCAGTTTCCATCTAAATACCGTTAACAACCATCGGAAGTACCTCAACAAGTCTATACTCCTGTTATGGCTAACACAGGATGGTCAAAAAGGGAGTTGTAGAGAAACTGACATTTGGTGATGTAGAATTTATTAGTTTTCTTTTTCTCCAAGCAACGTTGGAGCAGAGGCTAAAGTGCCTGGGGCCAATTCAACTTAACACAGAATAAAGAAGCACGGAGATCCAACCCTAGTTTCTTCAAGCAAACTGGAAGGCCTTTTTTGGTAAGTTTTTTTAACTCTGAATTCCATGGTTCATGGAAAAATATTTTATTGATTCTANAGATGGTTTTAACCCATTTTAATTTCTATAGTCTATGTTTTTGACTGCCTCTGTGGCTTGATCGGTAGAGCGTCTGCCTATCAACCAGAAGAGTACGGGTTCAAATCCGACGCGTGAAGAATGAATTAACTTGCGTTTTTCATAGTTGTCGAGAAGGTTGATCGCTTTGTGTGCGCTATTATTAATGAATAATACGGTAAACAAGGTAGTTTCCGACATGTATCGTCTGAGCCATGCTATCAAAACTATACTTGCTGCAATAACTTAAGTATGGGATAGAAGGCGTTCGAATGGCGTTTATGTCGAAGAGGTTTGTCAGATTCCTCGCAGCCAAAATTGAACACAACTTGGCCCAATGAACTGGTAACTCATTCGCATAACCATTAAAGTAGTGGTGGTTCGGCGTCCACTATAAGCTGTAGGTCCACTAATACCTAGAAAGTTCTCTGAAATATGAGGACTCGCCTGGTCCCAATAGGGTACTATAGGCCTTATTATTATTATTATTATATTATCTCCCAATACAAATTTGACGCAAAACCTCCCAAGTCTCGAACTCTCAAAAAGATCCAGCATTCAATAAGGCAGGCAGGAGTAGCTAAACACTCAGAAAAAAAATTACGCCGATTCAGCGTGAAAAACACACGCTGATTCAGCGTGGGTAATATACGTCAAGATTTACGTCTCGAAAAATGCAAGTTAACGTCCTTATTGTTGGAACATGCTAATTTGGCGTGTTTTATCACCTTTTTATGACGTGCGTCTATAACAGGTGGACGCCCACTACATCGACGTGAAAAACACGCTGATTTGGCGTGTCTTGCAGCCAGTATGGCGTTTGTCTTCACTATGGTGTTGGGATCTGTACAGCAGGTGGATTCCCACCATATTGGCGTGAAAAATACGCCAAATCAGCGTGTTTTACATGCCAATATGGCGTGCGTCCACCGTATGGTTTTTAGATATGTATAGTGGGTGGACGACCACCATATCAGCGTGAAAAACACGCTGATTTGGAGTGTTTTCATCAAAGATGCTACGTGCACACAAAATCTAGTCAACGCTTAAAAAGGGTTCATTGAACTACAAAAAAGGGTTCCACGCTTGAACCCCTTTTTTGGGGTTCACTAAACCCGAAAAAAGTGTCCAATGAACCCTAAATATATAGTTCAAAGGTGGAACCCTAATTAAAGGGTTCAGATTTAGAAAGAAATATTAAAATAAAAAATAAATTTCATGACCTCCAAAAAAGGTGTTCAGGGAGCCCGAAGAAAAATGTTCAAGCCTTGAACACCTTTTTTGGGTTCAAAATATTTGTGATTTTTATTTTTTAAATGTTGCGCGTGGTGTCTAAATGAAGTGATATGACCTGGAGAATGGTAAAAATGAACTTTACGGATATACGTAATGTATATAAGATGTGACATAATTTGTATATACGCACTTTAAATTTAATTTAATTATTTTTTTTTATTTTTTTCCGTGAACCCTTTTTTAAGGTTCGAAGGTGGAACTCTAAATAAAGTAGGTAGACTTTACCGAAATTTTGGCTACTTTGAACCCAAAAAGAGTTCATCGGATTTTGTGTGTGTGAATTTTGAAGTGGATCGAAAAAGTATTTGCAGAGTTATCCAAGAATGTCTGGTAATTGGAAGCACCAAGAATGGATAATATTATGCCAAATTTAGTGGACGAACTGTTTTTGGGCACTTGCCGTAAGCTTATGTTCCAAATTTGAGCTCATTCTGATCACTAGAACTCAAGATTTCTGGAAGTTTCTGGTACATAGGAGCCCATAGATCCCTAAGTCGTAGAGTCAAACATTCTTAGGAACTATTCTTGGGTACTTAGTCCGATCGTTAGAACTCAAGATTTCTTGCAAATTTTCGTGAGTTTGTATGGGGGCCACAGACTCTGGGCCCGATTCGACTCATTAACTTACTTTCGTTGAGAAAAGCCTCCACACAAAAGTTCAGTCAAATCGGTCGAGAATTACGTGTGTAATCCAGAACACAGACACACGACTACAACGACGACGACCGACAGACACACGGATATCTTTTTTTGTTTTCACATTTCAGACCATTTGGTGCAACTTTTCCCGAGGAATCAATTTTTTTTCACCCACCTTGCGGATGAATGTGGAAACAACCCTAAATTCCGTAAATGACTTCCTAGAGTGATTTCATTTTCGGCAAAGTTGCTTGTTGAACATAATCGACACCTAGCAGATGATGAGTATGAAAACGACCCCAAATTCTGTAAATGACTTCCTAGCTAGAGTAATCGCGTCTTCTGCAAAGTTGCTTTTACTTGGATGATCCAAGTGTATTCAGTATCCAAGAAAAAAATTAATCGTCACCTAGCGGATGGGTGTTGAAACAACCAAAATTCCGTAAATGACCGTGTGTTTAGTATCCAAGAAAAAAATTAATCGCCACCTTGCGGATGGGTGTTGAAACAACCTATATTCTGTAAATGACTTCCTAGAGTTATTGCGCCTTGCGCAAAGTTGTTTGTACGGCCAAGTGTATTCAGTATAGGTACAGTTAAATTTTTTATATTTTTTCCGTTGAAATAAAGTCATCGTGCGATACGTTGACTTCATCGGCGTGTATTTTTCTCTGAGTGTATGGGGGAGCTGAAGGACAATGCACTCGGCACAGACAATTAAAAAGTTTACCGCTTAATAAAGTGCAATTCTAACCTAGAAACATGGTATTTGATTTGTACCAACCTGAGTCCAAGACACCCCGTTACAACCAATGAGATACATGTCTATATGTATTTTACAGAGACTATAGCACTGTCAACGCCACAACGGTTCCAAGAACCAGATGGTTCCATAGTGAATGGAATGTGTTCTGTATTTTAATATCGAGAAAAAATTTCATTGAATCAAGTCCCGTGATTTTAAGTTAATATAATGCTCTTTTTCTGCTTCCTTTCTTCACACAAAATTTACCGGCTCATTTACCTACTTCCTACTTACAGATACAACAATATTTTAATTGCAATTCAATTTTAGTTTCAAATATACTTTTGAGAAAATAAATATTGTAACCTTTGCTAAAACAAATCTTCATGCAAAAGTATTGAGGTGAAAAGTTATTTTCTATCCATTTGGACAGTAGTCAGGATCAGCTTAAGTCAGTTTTAAGTGAGACGTTAAATGGTGAAAATGTACTGGAATTTAGGATTGATTTTTATTCTATTTATTAAAACAAACTATGTTACAAGTGATGGGTTTATCAAAAGTGAGCATGATGAAAATAATATTTTAAGTGATTATTAGTGTAAAAATATGTATTTTTAGTGTCTGAATATCACAGAATGCCAAAACTATACGAATTAGAGGATTACAACAAATGTTTCGAAGAGACGCCTGATGGCGAGTCTGTTTATTGTCAAGTTCGAACGGTTATCCAGCCAGATAACTCAACAGATCTCTGGAATTTAATTGAGGTACAATTTTGGAAAAAAAAACTTTAAGACATTTTTAACGTCTAGAATTACTAGACTTTTTCCAGTGACACAAAAAAACATTTCCGACACGATCTACTGGACAGAGGAGTCTGTGTGAATTGGTGCAAAAATATATTTGCTAATTTGGATGATGAAACAATTACCAATTTGTCAACAAAATGGTTTCCAGTTGATTTTCCAGTATATTTATTTTTAAACAGTTCTGTAAACTTTTGATTAATTTTAAACTTTGCAGTACATTGTGCCTCAAAAATTATTCAAAAACACCTTTACGTACAGAAAAAAATATGAAAATATGATAAACGTCTGCATCAACTACAAATTAAAAAAGGATTATAACTTACAAGGATATTCAACAATAGAATCATGCGATTCCAATACCGAAAAAATGGAAATTGGTACGTTTTATCGTTTTTTATGTCAAAATATTTCTTTAATTTATCGATTTATTTATTTTCAGACACTTGGGACATTGTGTTCCTCGTAATATTTACAGGATTGATAATCATGATAGTTGCTTCAACCTTTTACAATGCCAGTTTGAATTTTAAAAAAGAAAACGATCATTACCGAACTAGTTTCCCAAATAAATTTACAATGCTTTTGTTATCGTTTTCTCTTCCTAGGAACTTTTGTCGTTTAACACATCGTTCAAGTGAGAATTGGACGAAAAAATTGCGATTTCTGTATGGGCTTAAGGTTCTGTTAATGTGCGTGCTAATCATGGGGCACGCCACTCTACTTTCCATAATAATACCATCGACTAATCCAGAAACTTGGGAACGAAGCTACCACAAATTCTTTTCTATGATGCTCATAAATGGGCATCAAATGTTGCAGAACTTTTTTACATTTGGCGCATTTATGTTGACTGTGCAATTCATGGCTGGTGTTGAGAAAAGAAATAGTATTGACATTTGGTATTTAGGAAAAGCGATGGTACAACGATACATTAGATTAACGCCAACATATGCCTTCATGATACTCTTTCATTCAACATGGTTGTACAAACTGCATGATGGACCATTTTGGAAAACAGGTTCGGAAACGGAGAGGTACTTTTGTAGAAATAATTGGTGGACAAATTTATTGTACGTCAACAATTACATTAAACCAAATGAACCAGTTAGTTTATACAACTAAATATTTTACTGTATTCTCACATTATTTTTTCTAGTGCCTTCAACAAGGGTGGTATTTAGGAGCTGATTTTCAATTATTTACGGCCGGAGTTATTATTTTAATGCTGATCGCAAAGTAATTCGTTATTATAAATTGTCTCGAAAAAATAATTAATTTCAATTCTAGATTTCCTAAAAAGACGGTATACTTCCTTGGAGCGGCGATATTCACATCATATCTTATTCCTGGTTTAGTTATTTATCAGAATAATTTTGATGGAGTTGTAATTTCTTCCTTGCAGTAAAATTATCCTTCCAAATTGTCATTAGGAACATTATAAACAACGATTTTTTTTAGATCCCAAAGATTCGCATTTTGGTTCGACGAAATGTACAAGAAGGTTTACATTCCGTTCCATACAAATACTGGCAACTACTTGGCAGGAATAATTTCTGGACTCATCTACCACAAGTATCAGCATGAAAAACTTGCATTTGTTAAAAATAAGGTATTTAAAAAAAAAAAATTACGCTAATTTTGACTTTTAATGGACTAACCTTTACATTTCAGTTTGTTTCCACATTTGTTTACAGCATCACTTTCCTGCAAATAGGACTCCTGCTGCTTCCTTACATATTTTATCACAATGACTTTCCAAAGCCATCAATCTGGATGTCCATCTTCTACCCTGTGATAAAAAATTCGTATGGAATTCTCTGTGGAATAAATGTGATTTTATTTTCGTTTGGTGTTGCAAAACCTATAAATACTTTATTAAGTCATTCATTCTTTGAAATATTTGGAAGACTTACGTACTGTGCATATTTGTGTCACTTCTCTNTCCATCTTCTACCCTGTGATAAAAAATTCGTATGGAATTCTCTGTGGAATAAATGTGATTTTATTTTCGTTTGGTGTTGCAAAACCTATAAATACTTTATTAAGTCATTCATTCTTTGAAATATTTGGAAGACTTACGTACTGTGCATATTTGTGTCACTTCTCTGTGATGAGATTCATTTTCATGAGCACAAGGATTGTTCCTTATTTTAATCTTGTTGGAGCGGTAATTTATAATCTTATTTTTCAGTCTCAGTGGCTACTTTAATGATTTTACTATTTATTTCACAGTTTACAATGGTTTCCGCATCAATTACATTTTCTTACGCTATGGGGACACTTTTGTGCTTCTCGTTAGAATTGCCAGTTTCAGCAATGCAAAAACTGCTGTTTGGGCAAAAATGATTAAAAAGAGTCACGGCCAGATGCATCAACACCAATTACATTAACCCTGCGTAGTTCTCATATAAAAATGACACTTGAGCTGTCATTTTTGTATGAGAATAACGCTGTTTTAAAGTATAATGTAATATTATACTTTATGATTCAAGACTGATCAAAATAAATATTTTTATGATAGAAATTTATAGCTTTTTTCGTGAAATTTGAATGAAGGATGAGAGCTCAGTGTATTATTTTTAAAAGAATTTTAAGTTTATCATTCTCTAATTATGAACTTCAATTCGAGTATTTGAGCATTTATTTTTCATTATCGGAATAACTAAGGTAATAAGTTTCAGCAAACTGATACAAATGGAGAATATTACCAAAAAATTTGAGAAAATGAAACATCATCCAAAAAAGTTGGAAACCACAAAGTGGATTATG
>JXPH01041080.1:0-11816 GCA_001014845.1 Mochlonyx cinctipes | reverse complement strand
GCCATACAGAGGGTTCCAGGGCCAACTATTGTGTATAAAAGTCCGAAAAAGTTCAAAGCGTAGTCTGCAAGGTTTGGTTGATCTAATTTTTTCACCTTTCTCTAATTTTAATTAATTTTGGTCAAATATTCTAGATATGCTACATTTGAGAAGTATGGTAGATTTTATTGAAAACTAAAATCGGTGCCATACTCGACCCTTGTTTCTGAACTAAAAGTCGGTCAAATTTTGCACCATGAAAAATTAGCGGCTGAATAATAGGGCTTATTACCCGGGAAGTTCGAGCCTCGAAAATCCCGGGACTCACCAAAATAGTCGAGATCTCGCTTCCCGGGGTTTTTTCAATAAGATCCCGGGTTAATTAGTTCAAGAATTTTCTGACCGTAAAAATGAAAAAAAAACGCGGTAGTTTAACCCTTGACGAATGGACCACTCACGAAATCGCCGATATAATTTGCGCCTCTTAAGAATTATTTATAGGAGCTGTATTGCCCAGCCCATATTCACAAAAGAACCGCATTTGTAAGAAATTGGAAATGAGAAAACAACGTTTTTAACTTTTCGTAAGTTTTGCTAGTTTATACCCTCTGTACAATTTATCCCTAATATTTAGAATATGGCTATGTTTCTTTCAACAAGTAAAAAAATATCGTGACGTGATAAAAATAACGTAATGAGATGAAATTATGGATACGGCCCTAGTGCGAGTACTTTGAGAAAAATAACAGCAAGTGGACCGTCAATTTGCNCTCTGTACAATTTATCCCTAATATTTAGAATATGGCTATGTTTCTTTCAACAAGTAAAAAAATATCGTGACGTGATAAAAATAACGTAATGAGATGAAATTATGGATACGGCCCTAGTGCGAGTACTTTGAGAAAAATAACAGCAAGTGGACCGTCAATTTGCTACACAATAAACGTGATATTTCCAAGGATATTTTCCTATATTTTAGACTCACGCTCCTGAAGTGAGTTATCGTATCCATAGCCGCGTTTTGAAAGAAATGAATATTTCGATAGTGGAAGGGGCTATGAGGAATGTGAGCTTTGTACCCCCGCTTCTAAACATGAAGAACACACTGAGCATATGGATGAAACAATTACTGAAACTGATTCGTGTACGCTATGTAGAAATTACACTGAGCATTTGCGCTTAGCTAGCATGTCATGACAGGCTTACCGAAAGGGCGGACTATTTTACAGTGCGTTAATGAGCTGGAGAAAAAGGAATTGAATTTTATATTGGATTGTCATACTCGTTGGAACAAATGCAAGAGTATGCTAACGCGCTTCTTTAAATTACAGCTTCAGATAAGAAAGGCTTTGGAGGAACTGAATTTAGAAAGTATGTAGAATGATAGTTTAGTAGCAAGGGCGCAAATATTGTTAGGCATTCTACAGCCAGTAGCTCTTATATATCGGAAGCTTTGGGACAACAAGATCTAAAAGCGTTATACCACCCTTAATAAACATTGCGAACTTTTAAGCACTGATCTCTTGAATTCCTTAAAAAAAAGATTGGGAAAAGGTCGACCAAAAGTTTTGGTATCATTTTTAAAGTTTTTGAACGACTCTTTTAACTAAAAAATAGTTATTTTTATGTATTTTAACAATATTTTTTTGTTCAAACTAGATAAAAGTTATTTTTTCAAATACTTTGATGTATAATATTATTAAAAATGGATTCGCATTGAATTTTTATTTATATAATAAGTAAAATTTTAATATTAAAAAAAAATCTCGACATTCGAGAAATCTCAAGAAATCCCCCCGAGAATTAAGGGAAATTAAGGTTCGATTTCCCGGGACCCAATAAGCCCTACTGCATAAATCACACTCAAAAACGGTGGCTTGCTCCAAATTTGACCATTTCTTTGCTCAGGAACAAGGGTCGTATGTATGACGCCATATTAGTCGTAGAGGTGGCATCGGGGTCTGTTTTGAATGGTCGAAATGCTCAGTAAAAATAAATAGAAATACAATCTAAAATAAGTATAGAATTTATCCGATTTGCAGAAAAAAATTGCTTGTTTTTAAAACACCCGTTCATATAAAATTCAGCAAGAAATAATGATATACTAAAATCGATGTCTCAATTACAATTGATTTACACATGCCCACTAAATAAAATAACCTGCGAGGCAGGTCAAACGAACTGAATTTTCATCAGTTGATTAATTGGGTCGAAATTCAGGTGAAAACACCAGACCTGAATACTCAGGTTTTAACCCAAATGCTAAAAAAAATATGAGGATTTGATAATTTAACGTTGATTAATTTTACTATTCGAAAATCAATCTGATTTTTTCAGGTTGAATTCGACCTGACTATTTTTTCGAATATTTTGTGTGGGATGGAAATTGCTTTGATCGACAGAAAAAAAGAGTCGACAAACCAATTAAATAAATTTTCAGATCAAATCTGTAGATTTGACATATGTTTGTCAAAATTAGGAATTCGCTTGTTTGACACGTTTGACAAATCATTTTTTATTAGTGAAGGTAAATTCGTCTTCATATATTTTACTATGTAATATGGTTTCAACTATTCCTTAAAATAAGTAAAGTAAATTTATAGCAATAATTACTACATTATAAATATAAATATTGTACTTTAAATGTACATTAAATCATTACCACTAAAATATTCCGTTGATTATTTATTAATTATGATTGATCTCGTGCCGACACACCTGTAAGCTGTAACTAATAGGATACACAAAAATGAAGAGGAAAGTTTATTTTTATGACATAAAAACCCAATGAAAATAAATAAATAAATACATAAAGTGTTAATAAGATAATCAAATCAATAAGGAAACATTAACTTTTTGTATACAATGTACAATAATTACATAACCTCCAAAAAATGCCATCGATTGTGCCATTAATATATATTATTATACATACTTTATTTTATTTACTTTATTATTTCATTAATTAAAAATAAAAAATTTAAGGAGTAGAGATCATTCTGGGATAGAGTTATGAATCATATGCGTATGTTTTGAATTGAATAATAATATTTGGTTAAAGCAATTTCTTTAATTAGGTAATTTTGTTATTTAATTAATTATTATAAAAAACGTGACCATGTTTACTTTCGAACTACATTCTTGTAATTATTTGACGCCTGGTACTTTATGAATGCTCTCAAAATGTATCAGTATTTTAAGGTTAAATCATTTGTTTATTAAATTTTGTAGCATAACATATTTAATTTTATTTAAATGTGTTACTTGTACTAGTGTTTATACAAACATTCAGATAGACGCAAATGCACAGTAACAAAATGTAACAGCAATTTCACCTGCAAATTATATCAGCGCCATTGACAACCCCTTATCAATAAGACAATTTTTCATTTTTGAAAACCGAGAAGATATGATGCACTCAGAAAAAAAATCCGTTTTAGAAACGTAACTTTTCGTGACAGCAGAGTTTTATGACATAATGTTGCGTTACGGTAACATAAAATAAAGGATAATCTAACCATACCCATATTTCAACGCAACTCTACGTCATAGCAAGATAAAAGTATATCGTAGAAATGAAATTGAATGAGGCAGACGATCCAAAGTAATACGTCAACAACCAGCAAAATCCAGCTTCAGCACCCATCATCATACAAAGATTAATGTCGAGCCACCCAGTAGAGCAGAAGTCGAAGAGGCAATTCCTTTTAATGTAATGTCTGGAAAACTAGCAAGCTTCCAACTGGCTCTAAACAGAGTTTTACAACAAAGATTCCAAAACTATCGACGACCGGGTGGTTGAGTGGTTAGCACGCTAGCCTATCATCCACTAGGTTGCGGGTTCGATTCCCGTACCTGCTCTGTGTTTATTTGCATTAGATATATTGATTTTCAGTTTGTAATAAATCTGCATTATCGATATTTCTATAAATAGAACACAGAACAGTCAGTCTGTGAAATATGCATACACCTACTACCATCTACAATTATATAACCTATAATTGTGGTGGTGGGATATGTGTGTATGTCAGGTTAGTCAGTTTCCTTGCAATAAAAAACTGAACATGGCTTGATGGGCTCAATGAGCTGGTAACTCATTCGCATAACCATTAAAAAAGTCGTGGTGGTTCGGAATCCACTATAAGCTGTAGGTCCACTAATACCTAAAAAGTTCTCTGAAATATGAGGACTCGCCTGGTCGCAATAGGGTACCTATAGGCCTTATTATTTATTATTATATTATTCCAAAACTAGGTGATGTAAGTGAGTGTGACTGGGGGATCATCCAGCAGTCCATTCTCAGTAAAATCCTACGCTATATTCAACACTACAAATAGAACAGGCAGGCTTTTAAAAGCACGTCTCCTGTATCGACCAAATAAGTTCGCTCAGAATAATTATTGAGGAGTTTATCGAGTGATTTACCTCTAGAAAGCCTTTGATCTGCTGGGTGGGATTGCAGGGTGCAATTTGGAAAAGTTTAAGCAATAGAGGAGTTCCAGCAAAGATTATTGATCTGATCCACGATTCTTATGACAACATAATTGCCACGTGCATGTATCAGAAGTTACCGAGTCTATTCCCGTGAAGAATGTGTTTATCCAGTTTGCTTGCTATTCCATTTTTTATTCCTGGTTGCGTTGAATGATGTGCTGTGCAAATCATTTGACGTGGAGAAACTAAAATATCTCACCGGTCAGTTCAAACTCTAGTCATCTAAAAGTAACCAGTTATTCAAGATTGCAACATGCACGTCTCAGTAACTCAATGATTCTAGACGTTAAAGTTTACGTAAATAACTTCAACTTTTCCTGTTTCAAAAAGTCACTTACCCTTTTTTTTATAGAACACAAGTCAAAATTTGCATAATTCAGACATTAGATTCAAGTACCATATTTTTAATTACAGAATTTATCGCTTTAAAGCAATAATTATCATTATGCTGGCCTTCCTGTTTCAAATAGAATATAATGCACGTAATAAAATAATTTCACGATAATAATCCTAAAGCACGGAAGTGATTCATTCTTAAATCTATTTTTTGAACCCATTAGTATTATACACAAATCATACAACATTATGTAAACTAATGATCTCGTGCATCGTGTATATTGAATGATGTAAAAACATGCTTGCTTCATATAAAAAGCTCTTTCAAAATTGGATCAAATCAAGGTCGTTTTAAGAGTCAATTAAATAAACTTTTTTCCCATCGTAATAAAATAAAATAAACTAATGCAAAAATAGGTAGCATTTTATTGGTAATTGTTATTATTATTATTATTTTCTCTCATCAAACAAGAAAGAAACACTTTTCTTAAGTAGGTAATTCTTTTAATGATGATGAAAATTTGGTGGAAATTAAAGTACATTCAACACTTACTTGTGGGACGAATGACCTAAATCATCAAATCAAGATTAGAAGCTTTTAAGAAAAGTGATGCCATTTCCTACAAGAGCATAATTTTATTTTTCTGAACCGGATCTCTAACGATACTGTTCAAATTCAGACTTGAAGACTTCAGTTCTAAATGACATTGATATTAATAATCGATATAACATGTTTTCATTTTATAGATCTCCGTACACGGACAAGTTTTTTACATTTTATCTTTACTCCACACAACACCAATAAATAGTATGAGGTATATAAATAAATAAATAAACGAACAAAATATATGAATATAACAGGCCGTATGAATGTCGGTCTTTCTAAACGCTTCTATCAGAACCATATGTTTAATATTTTTTTGCTGAACAAAATGACTTCATTTTGCGATTAATATCTCTAGATTGGAGATATAAATTTTAGATAGTGACTGACTGTATCAATTAATCAATATTTTATACTTTTGCAGCAAAATGGTAACAAAGTACTTGGAATAAAATATGTGTCCATCAAAGTATAAGCTTTGACGGAATTTGAACTTGAAAAGAAACAATTCAAATGGAAAGCAGCAAATAAACATTAATAGAATTCGGTGTCACTGTCAATGGAATTTAAATAGAATGTGTGATATATGATTCGTTTCCAGTTGTCCAAAAAAATTTCTGAATAAGGCCATTATATAATATGATGGGTATGTTA
Source organism: Mochlonyx cinctipes (assembly GCA_001014845.1). Classification (NCBI taxonomy): domain Eukaryota; kingdom Metazoa; phylum Arthropoda; class Insecta; order Diptera; family Chaoboridae; genus Mochlonyx; species Mochlonyx cinctipes. Next base: position 5,749 of record JXPH01041080.1, on the reverse strand, counting down.
AGGTCAAAGGGTGAGCTGAGCAGGTTGTTGATAACCTTATTCATTCACCACGCGTCAAGACAAACTTGATTTTTTTTTAATAAGACAACAAAGTACATTGAGCTGAAATTTAAAAATAATATACTTCAATGATGAAAAAGTGTATTGGATTTTAATTCAACAACACGCCCGAGCACCTTCTACACTCTTAGTATATTTTCAAATCAAATAAAAAGTACCTACTACATTTTTTAGTAAACTATAAAACGTAGGAAGCCACAAAGAGGTTAGCAGTATTTTATTTTGTAGCTTCATATTTATTGTATATTTTGTGATAGAAACTGTTCTTGGACACTTACCAAAAGCTTATATTTCAAATTTGAGATCATTCTCATCACGGGAATTCAAGAACTCTGGAAGTTCCTGGTACCTAGAGGCCCCAGATGACAAACTTGGATGGTCAAACTTTTTAGGGAACACACACATACATATTTTTTAAAGTTTTTTTTTCACGTTTCAGACCATTTTGGAGCAACTTTTCATGAGGAACCATTTTTTAAACTGAATACATAAGCTTTTCTTTTCCATCTATAAATTGATGAAAGAAAAGCTGAAACCAAGAACAGACATACTTTTAATTTTTCTCTAATAAGTCGACTTTGAACGTCTTGTTTTCTGATTGGTCGAGTACTATTACAAAATACAGTAGTTTTTACTACGATACTACGGTAATTTTGGGACACCCTTTATATTCGTGGAAACAAGCTTCGGACAAAGGTAGTTCTCCCCCGGGGGTGTAAATTCTTTTTGAAAAACTATAAATTTTACGCAAAAACAGATGAAGTACTGAGTGTGTGGGTTTTCAACCACTATTTCAAACTCAATTAATTCATATTTTTCCCATGAAGAAGAAGGGAATATTAGGTAGGGTTTCCTTACGAGTACCTACCTTCATGGAAGTGTTTTGCGTTTTATCGTTTTGTGTGATCAATTATTCAAGAATAATTGATCACACAAACGATGAAAAACGAACACAATCTGTAACATATATTGTCAGAGCCATACTAAATAATACTAACTAAAAGTATGGGATAGTAAGGCGTTCGAATGGTTCTCATGATGTCGAAGTATTTAAGCTAATATAATAAGTCTTCAAAAACCAGGGAAATTTTTGAAACTCTGTACATTAATAAATTTAAGAATAACTTTCACTCTGTTCTTCTAGAATCACATTATAATTAATGCTCCCTCGGGAAGAAAGAGGCACAGATATTGACGACATTCAATAGACTTTCAAGTGATTTTGATATGAGCCATATATTTATCATTATCAGTAGTGAGACTTTAAAGAAACATTATCTTACTAAGTGAAAAATCTTCTTCTTTATTTTGCAAACAATTGACGCAAAATAATTTTGGACATATTACTTGATATGTTCAAAATTGGTAATGTTACCCAAGTTTTGAGGTAAACCCAACATATAATAACAGCCATAAATGTTATTATAAGATGGCAAAAATGGAATTAAATCATACATTTCGGAAAGTTTGCTGATGATATCGCTAAAGTAGCACTTGATTGGAGTTTTTAAATTTCTTCTTTTGCAGGTGTTTAAGTAGAAAGGGCCCAACGAGAGGCCAACGTGTATGCTATGCTTCTCGAAATACTTGCCTTTACTCCACGAGGGGGAGTAAAGGAAGAGAGGCAATGTGGATTATAGTGTTCTCGATTTTGCATCGATTAACAAATAGTAAAACCTGAAATAAAACCACGTAGAGGAAGATAGAGCTTTATAGCAAAGATATGACAAGCTGTAGAAAATGGCAAAAGTCAGCTATAGAACTAGGATCTATGTTATTACGACGAGCATCAGGTAACACACCGTGCTTCTGCTGTGAAGCAAAGATCTATTCTCTCCCCACTTTTGTTCCTCTCAATCCTATATTGGATGATTAGAAAGGTGAATGCCAACTCTAATGGCATTCAGTTGACTATGAACACAAAATTGAACGACATTGACTTTTTTCCACAAAAAAGAAGACATGGTCGTAAAAGTACGTCTCCTCCCAAAATGTGCTACTCAAGTTATTATCGTTTATAATGAACCAATAGGGAAAGTAGAAAGCTTTCAATACCATGGAAGCATGATTGCAAATAATGGTGGGGCCGATGTTGCGACCCGAATCCAAAAAACAGAAAGCTTTGAGATGGCTCCGAAAGCTGTGATGAGTTCACAGATATCTAGAAATTCAAAACTAAAAACATTGATAAAGAACGTATGTCGTCGCAGGCTTAATTTAAAACAGTCGAAAAAAAAACGAGCGTATGTTGGTGCTACCAGATATTTTCAATGATATGACCAGGCTTTCATTTTTCATATTACCAAATGGATGCTGCAGTATTATAGATACAACTAGTTCCGAAGTGCCAAAAAGCCCCAGCCCAGCATGTGTAGCGTTTGAGTAGATACCCTCTTGAAACGATATGTAGATAGCATCTAGTTATTGTTCCAAATATTTAGCTATGCACTTTTTATCATTTATAAATATGTGAACTTGTGATTAAATATCTTAGTAGTACGATACAACGAAGAAAATTGGAACTTTCAATAAGAAAAAGCAAAAATATTAATTTAAAGAAAATCAACACTATTGATTCTTCATGATAGGGAATGCCTTCAAAATTTACGCGTGACATATTAAAGAGGGTACTTTATTTCACTAAAATTTCCGAAAGCATTTTTTATTGTTTTTATTAGCAAAAACTTTTGTTTTATATTTTTTATCAACATTATTGAATTTATTAATGCTATTCTCACGACTTTTGAGTATTAAATGTGTGTTTTAAGGGTTTTCATATTCAGATTTTTTGTACCATATTGCTTAGAAATAGAACACGGCTTTTGTAGTAAGGACATTTACTCAGGCTAGTGGAGTGGCACTTTGGTTCTGTGATCCAGCTTTTGCTTGCATTTGACCATACCATTGAAAAATACCTGGTGCTACTCTATGGCAGTGAATCCTGACTCAAGCAATTTTAGAAAGCCTGTTGATGATATCAACAAAGCACTTGGTTGGATCTTTGGAGTACTGCCTTCAAGAAGAAATTCTGTCAAGTTAGAGGTGTACGTAACGATGTATGGGATGACATAAAAGCATCGGCAAGGGACCAAATTAGATTGAATAATACTAGTGATTCACTGTTTTCCATCAAAGCACCATAAGCCCATAAGTAAGAGTTCTCAAGGTAGCCGTAACAGAGGCCGTTCTAAGAAAAGATGGATTCGTACCGAGACGTAAATTGAAAAGTAGGGGAAAATCATGGTGCAAAGTCGAGGCTTTGGTGCAAAACCATATGCGATGGCGAGGCGACACTTGGTAGATGCAGCATACTTCCTCTTGGAGTAACAGAATAAGATGATGATGACATTTTTTTTAAATTCTAGACATTTCCTAAAAGCCTGCAATTTATCTTATTGGTCCATTTATTCATCCTAATTTATTTTGCAATATTTTTTATTTGTTGGGCATGTGAAAAGAACCAATGTGGATTGTAGTTTTCTCGATTTTGCATCGATTAACGAACAGTAGGGCCTCAAGTTAAACTTTTTTTTTATTATTGAAATAGGTATATGACAAATACATTTAATCATAAAGAGCTGACCTCACGGCATCACCCGCATACTAATTTATACCTGCACTTCAAGGTCTTCCCAAATCAAATTAGAATGACCGCAAACAAAAAGCTAAAGGTTTATTATTTAAAAACGAACTAATAAAAAATACATCCCGTAGATTTCTAATTTCGAAGTTAAATGAAAATCATTTGATTTAAATGGTGAACCATTAATATCGAGTTATTTTTAAATATCTCGTGGTTTTTTTTATAGAAAAGATAAACAAATTTATTAAAGGTAATAAAATCAATAGTATGAGATATTGCGTAAAATTCACGTTTTCTTTTCACTTTTGTTGAAATATTATTTTTTATTTTCGTTTTGGGATTTTTGAATAATTTAGTAAGTGATGGAGAAGATATTATTTTTTTTGAAAAATATATAAAAAAATAAATTTACTTTTAGCAATAATGTGAATGATGTTAATTTTCAATAACCTTACTCTCCACACAAAATCTAAAGGCGCGTAATTGAGGAGTGACTTTTTTGCGTCAAAACTAACGTAATTGAGTTTGAGAAGGCCCAAATTTGATATCAACCCATATCACACCATATGTGATGCCGTGTGTATGGCACTAAAAACATCAAATCAATTTAAATTTGATTTAATGGGATGGAGGTGTATCCACAAATCCAAATTTCAATATAAAATACACCAGCATATTTATGTTGCGTGTTCATAATATGCTAAAATTGATGGCCTCACCAGTCAACCAACAGTCACCGTCTGTTAAAAATTGAGTTTTTATTGCTCCATAATAAATCAAAAATCCTTTTCAGACAAAATCTTTATTTTTCAGACCTTGATCTATTTTACTTTGAGGTCTATTTGGGTGGAAAAAAGTATGTTTTGATTGCTCATATCGTTCACAATCCACTTCAAATTAACTCAATTCAAATAAATGTATGCACATAATTATGTAATTTTCTTATACATTTTAATCGTGCTTAACGCGATGTATAGGGTTATGTGTATGGTCTGCAAAAATTTCTTTTTTTGAAAATAAAACCAGAGTCTACGTTACTGCAAATTTTATTGGGTGTTTTGTACGTCAGAGTTGCTTGAAAATAGACTAGTTTTAATTTTGACAGTTTTTGTACAATTTGTTTAAATTTTGAATGCTAGTCTATGCTGCTGACACAGATAAACACTTTTATTGTCAACCAGGCGATGAAATCAGTTCGCATTGTTTTATTATTGTCATTAGAGTTAAACCACTGTCAAAATTAACTTCTTTTTCACACATTTATTTATCGAAGCATAAATTAAAATGAAATTTTATTATTTTTCACTCGTCCCCAATAAAACTATAAACTAATGCCAGCATGCCCCAACAAGCTTTAACTACTCGTACTGATAAACAATTTGTTGTACAATATGTGGCGTGCATGTAAATTTATGTTCAATTAATTAGTAGGATGGCGATAAATTTGTTTTAAATTTCACTTATAATCAATCAGCCTAATTACTGCAATCAGAATGCTTCTAATATACTGTGTGTTAAGTTGACTTATTTGCTTTTATAGTAGACAGGTTTATATTTAAGCTTTTTTGGAAAAGCAAAATTGTCAAATGTTTGGTGCCCGATTAAGGAAAGTCCGGGAACGATTTCTTGATGATTTTGGGGGTCCTTTGAAATTTTTTCAAAAATAATAATGTTTTTTAGAAAAATAAGTTAGCTGCACATTTTATAGTGGGGTCCAACTTATAGTAAACCGGTCGATAGCTATCGACAATCAAAGTTAAAGTAAAATGATTAGTCATCTGTTTTATAACTTGAGTTCTATTGAAGCTAAATTATTGAATAGGATGTCGTTGGAAAGCTCTTTTATGAAGTTTTAAATATATAGCAAAACAACAAGCCTGTAGGATTTTGGGTTCACGAGAAAAGTCCGTTTCAGTGCCAAAAATTGCTAAAAATTTCCAATTTTCCAAGGAAATATTACATTTAAACATTTTTTGCAAGAATATAAGCATACTGACGAGTTTTTACTTTAGCTTTTCTTGAAAAAAGTTAAAGTGTAGTAATTAGTCAAAAATCGAAATTGCCCATTTCACTGGTAAAATTCGTATTGGACCTCTAGAAATTATT
>JXPH01041043.1:480-12555 GCA_001014845.1 Mochlonyx cinctipes | reverse complement strand
TTTCTTTCTTTTTCCATCATATCTATAGATAAAAAAGAAATGCTTCAGTTAAAAAAAGTTGCTCCAAATGGTCGAACTTCGAACTTTTAAATGCATATTTCTCCACTATTGAGCAGTANTTTTACTCGACTTTTACCCTGTTAAAAAGTTAAAAAAAAATGAATAGCACTACAAATTTTTTAGGCAATGACGCGCATCAGCAACGACATTTTAAAAATTGCAAAAAATCAAGGGGATGTATTGTAAATATCACAATTTTCCCTTTTCTTTCTTTTTCCATCATATCTATAGATAAAAAAGAAATGCTTCAGTTAAAAAAAGTTGCTCCAAATGGTCGAACTTCGAACTTTTAAATGCATATTTCTCCACTATTGAGCAGTATTAATGCTCAAACATACCATTAATACATTATTTTTAACTGTAAATACATTATATTACATTATTTTCAACTAAAATTAGGTTTCAACGCGAAAAAATTCGCTTTGTTATGATTTGATAATATTCCCTTCAAAAACCCGGCAATATTTCTGACATATTGGAAATTTTGGTGAAAAAAGTAGCAGTGATATGAAAATTTGTTTTTGTGTTAAAAAGTATGAAATTATTGAGGGGCTGTTCACTTAGGTCTAGCTGAAGCAGTAGAAAAAATATACCGAGTGTTCCCGCGTGTTCCCGAGTATTCTTAAGTGTTCTAGGGTGTTCCCGAGACCGAGTATTCTTAAGTATTATCGAGTGTTCCCAGGTGTTACCGAGTGTTCACGCGTGTTCTCGCGTGTTCTTGAGTGTTCCCGCGGGTTCTTGAGTGTTACCGAGTGTTCCTTCGTGTTTTCGCATGTTCCCGAGTGTTCTTGAGTGTTCCCAGGTGTTCCCGAGTGTTCTTGAGTGTTCCCGCGTGTTCTTAATTGTTCCCGTGTCCCGCGTGTTATTGAGTGTTCTCGCGTGTTCTTGACTGTTCCCGCGTGTTCTTGAGTGTTCCCGAGTGTTCTTGGGTATTCCTGGGGTATATTTATCCAACTGAAGCAGTCAAACAACAGTGACAGCCCCTCGGAAATTATCATGCTTCATTATTGAAAATTATGTTTTTAAGCAATTCTGAATTAAACTATGGGTTTTTATTTATTGACTTTCATTGTGAATTGCCGAAATTAATCAATTCAACAAAACCAGCAATAGCAAAGTCATTACGTTTGCACCTTTACACTAGTTTGCCATATACGTGGCTGTAATGATTGCAAAATACAACAAATATGTATTTTTTGTAAAAAGTTCAAGAAAATTTAAAAAAATTGTGACAGCACATTTTTAAAAAAGTAATGCTGCAACATAATAACTTTGCTATTTGTCGGTGTTGTTGAATTTATTAATTTCGGCAATTTCCAATAAAAGTTAATAAAACACCCATAGTTTTATTCAGAATTGATTAAAATTGCTTAAAATATAGTTTTCAATAATAAAACATGATAATTTCGTCGTTTTAACCTAAAAACAAATTTTCACATTATTGCAGCAAAATTTCCAACACGTTAGAAATATTGCCGGCTTTTGTTGGATGAAATGTCAAATCATAGCAAAACGTATTTATTCGTGGCGAACCCAAATTTTATTGGAAAATAATGTGTTTTAACGTTATGCGCACTTAAAAATAATGTATAATTGGTAAGTTTGAGCATTAAAACTGTTGAAAAGTGGAGAAATATAGATTTAACAGTTCCTTGTGAAGAAACCAAATCGAAAACAAACAACAGCAATAGCGATAGCAAAATCAATATGTTTGTAGCATAAATATGTAAAAAATTTCCTTACAATTTTCTAGACACTTAAAAAATAAAAAGAAAAATAAACTCGTACCTACTAAATAAATAACAATTGACGGCTTCCAAATTTGGAAGGCTACTAAAAATATTTCCTGGAACTTTATCTTCTCTTCTCCATTCTTGAAACACCATTGGTAAATAAGGAAATTAAAATAAAAGAATATTTTTTTTTTTATATTATATTTTTAGTATACGCGGTAGTTTATGTTAAGCACGTCTTTATATACTTAGGTATTTAAATTTTAAAACGAAATTATTTGTTTCTGGCATCAAAACATTGAGATTTTGTACACATATATTTTATATAAAATTAGTTTTTGTTTATTAAATTAATTGTAGCATCCAGTTCCCCAGCAACCGAACCAAGGTATTCTTCCAGTTCCATTCGAAACTATAGAAGTTCTTCGTTTTGAAGTGTTGGACATGAAACTGCCGCTTTTCCTTTCGGACCACGAAATGCCTTCACTATCAAAGTAGCTGTCCCTAAAAACACTGTCTCCTCTCGACCTCTTATTTATTGGTGTCGTTGATTTTCGTAACGAATCCGTGCTCATTTTCCTATGAAGCCCTATTGTGTGCCTCCGATTAACAAGTGTTGAACCAATATTTGAATCTAAGCTTAATCTACGTATTGCTCCCTTTTCCCTTTCCTTTTCTTCCTTTTGCTCCTGCTCTTTTTTACTACCACTAAATATAGATACTCTTCTAGCTTTTTTCTCAACTAAACATTCTTTAGTAACATTGTTAGGCTCTTTGGGCTCTTTATGTTCCTTTTGCTCCTTATGTTCTTTATGCTCCTTGTGCTCTTTATGCACATGATTTTCTGAAGATTTCTTTCCGTGTTTTACTTCGTTTGAAACACTTTGACAGTTTGTAAGATTTGGAGCCACTACAAAAGCATTTGTTTCAATCGGTAGATGTCCAGAATTCTCATATATTGGATTGAATTGCTCAAAACCTATTGGATTTTGATCTGAATCGTATACATTCCTGGATGAATGATTTAAAAATAAATTTATTTCAGAACGATAAGGTTTGTCGGACGATTGCGGTTTCTGGTTTTCATCCCCGGCCTGTAACTTCGTGAGATCGTTGGACAACGTTTCAATATCCAAAAGAAGATCATCTAAATTTCCTCCTTTCTATATAAAAAAAAGTTATATTGAGTTTGACTTAAAAAATATCTAAAATTTTGTTAACCTGAAAAGAAGACGATGAAGAATGTGAATTATTTTTATTTATTGTCGCGTAAATCGGTTCAAAACCCGCAGGGATTGGATTTTGGGATGAATAATTGCTTGCCGAAACATTATTCACAAAAACGTCTAGTCCTTTTTTCTTAAACGGAGGCTCTTTTATAGGACCAAAAAATTGTTTCTGTTTTCCATTTTGTCCAGAATTTTGTACCGAATTTACGACATTTCCTTCCGAATCTAAAGAACAAAATGTGCTGATTAAATTCCATAAAATACAGGCAAAATAAAATCAACAAACCTATACTCGGCCCCAATTGTTCATAGGGAAGATCTTCAAAATACTGTAGCGAAGGAACCATTGAATCACCAGCATTGTTTGGTACCGGAACAAGCGAATAGTCCGGAAGTGTCCCTTGTTTTGAAGAATTCTCACTATTCGTATAATTTTCCTCATAGACTGTGGACAATAAATCGAAATTATCACATTTTGAATCGTTGTGCTCATCATCCTCATGTTCGACTACCCTCTCACCATCATATTCTATTTGGGAGCAGCAAGAGTCGCTATCCGATTGATCATGGAATGAAGATTGGTCGTAATGGCCCTCTTCTAACGGATGCCGTTCCACCACCGTATGAATATCATTCTGGGATTTTAAAATCTTCTCCAATTTATCATATTCATCCCTCAATGTCCAAATTTCGCGACGTAGCAGTGCATTTTCCTTTTTCAGCCTTTTTATGTCTGATTGCCCTAAAAATTTTAAAGATTCTAATCATTATTCAAGTACAAAAAGAAACCGGCAAAAACCTTCTTCGTGAATTAACATCTCTTGAAAGTAATTCTGACGAACGCTCATGAAATTTTTCTGCCTCGACATTTCTTTTCTTCCTTCTCGTTTTCGCCACAATCGTTTTTTATCGTTCAAATAATTTATTTGACCATCCATTTTTTTTATTATTTTATCTGGCGATTAAAGAAAAATATCCCGAGTTAAAATTAATAGTTGAGGGTTTTTTAAATTTTGCTGTGCCTTATTATTGGTCGGTATATTCAGAAATTCCATTTAAATACTAGGTTATTAGGTTAGTTTTAAGAGCATTTTTAAGGTCACCCGCAAAATCTCGGTAGAGGTAGCATTGTTAACAGTTCGCTTTTTTGCCAATGGTAGAACAATGAGTAAACTTCCATTAGGTTTGAAATTGATATGAGACCCCCTCCCTCAAAAGTCGCTACTGGTTGAGAAAAAAATCACCGAAAATGAGCTCAATCGGTTAAGGTTTGGAATGAAACCTGTTAAATGAAATCTGGGGTTCACTAGTTTCTGAAGTTTTTTGGACCAGAATTTATTCTAGCCGTATTACGACGTACCCTCTTTGTATGCACGCGTATGACGAATGTATTACTCATATTACACATATTACAGATGTATACACACGTATTACACGTATTACATACGTTTTACGCGTATTGCAGCACGCAGGCAAATTCTTAGTTAACTTCCCTTGGAAATTCACCAAAATATTTTTAAAATATGCGATAAGTGTTACTAAGCAGTAGGTATATGCACAAGGACTTGAGATTTTTGAAACATTGGTCCTATATTCCAGGGCTCTCTTATTTGGACAATTTGAAAAGAAAAATAGTTTTTTGACTATAAATTTCTTCCGTTGAAAAGATTTTTGTACCGTGAGGAATATAAATAGCATTAATTTTTCTCTAAGGCATGTCAAAACTTGAACTTGTGATCGGACAAGTAGAACCGGAGTTATGGTTTTTTTGAAATTACCTACCTACCTACTTGGAAATCAAACTTTTAGACTCTTATCCTAAACACAAGTACTATAATGTTTATAAAAATGTGGTTCTGAAAAATTTTTGGGGTGCCGAATACGAATCCGTGGTGTCCGAAATCCTCTAATTTGCTGAAGGAGGATGGTTAAAATGCACAAAAACTTGTTTTTTGTTTCCACTAGGACATCGGTCTTGGTCAAATTGACTTGTTTTGCTAAATGTGAATAACATAGTTTTAATTTGTCAAAAACACCTAAATTACGGAAACTTTTTCTAAGTCGGAACCCGAATTTGCTACTTTGTATTTGAGATTTTTTGGGGTGAACCGCTTTTAAGCAGGTTATAAATAAATTTGCAATTTGTTAACTAAAATAAAGCAACTAAACTAAAACACTATACTTTTCATATTTTTGTCAATAATCTCAAATTATTATTTTTTTGATGGTAAAAAATGTTACTCAAAATAAAAACTTCCCATTTACACGTCACTTCCCGAAAAATTCCCAGAGTTTTGTTTCTTGTAGTTGTTTGGGGTTCATATTTAATGACAATTCGTTACTGACAAGCGAAAGGGCTACCGCCCAATAGTTTTATATGTTGTGTCTTTTAATTATTCTTTCCTGTAAAAAAGATTGTTGGATGATTGGCCGAACACTGATTAGTGACCAAATCACTGGTTGGCCAAATATTAATTCATTCTATTCATTCGGCCGATCAGCCAAATGCCTAACCGAATTTGAATTAGTGCAGGGTACTAAATGACTGTTTTGAAAAAGGGCACATAGCACATACTCGAAGACCCCGTTTAAGAAATTTGAAAAATTGTGCATATATTTTATAAATTGGTCCATTTTATTTCAAAAACTTACTTTATGATTCGGAAGATCGGTATTCGACCGATGAGCTTAGTAGTCAATCGACAATTTGAGCAAACGACAATTCTTTGGTCGTCCGTAGAATTACGTTTGACCAATCGGTGATTCGGTCAATCGTCTTTTTGTTCGAAAAAAGACTATTTCGTTCGCTGTTCGGCTTAACGTCCAAAATTGACGATTTGTCGATATACCCCCGTTCGGTCGAAAGCCATTCAGTCGAAAGTCGTTCGGTAGAAGGCCTTTCGGTCTAAAAAGTCGTTCGGTCGAAAAGTCGTTCGGTCGAAACCCGTTCTGATAGAATTTTTTAGAAAAAATGGAAACTTCTTGTGAAATTATTCAAATTTGTTTAAAAATGGTTAGAAAAAAGGGAAATTGCTTCGGGAATTATTAAAATCTGACCAACCATGGCATTCGACCGAACGACCGGGCCTTCGACCGACTGGCTTTTGACCGAGTGGGCGTGGACCTTCGGTCAATCGTCTTTTAGTTCCAAAAAAGACTATTTCGTTCGCTGTTTGGCTTAACGTCCAAAATTGGCGATTTGACGGCTTTATTTAATCTTAAGCGAGAAAAGCCTAAACAAAAATGTATGTCTGTGTGTCTGTGGGTGTATGTGTCTGTGTGAGTCCTCGATAACTCGCGTAATTCTCTACAAAAATAAGGATGGGTTCGGGAATCATCCAAATCAACCCATACAGTATTCACCAGCTTTTCAGGAATTTAGAGTTCTTATGATCGGAATGTGCTCAAATTTAAAAAAAAAACATAAGCTTTTGATAGGAGAAAAATTATCCTTGGCTTGGGACCTGAGGAGGTGCATCATTGATACACAATACCATAATTGTATCTAGACCCCCCTATTTCTGGATACAATATTTTTATATTATTTTAATTAACACGATAAGAGCAAAGTATTTAATAAAAAATTATAAGCATCTACAAATCAATGATTAATTATCATGACATGATAAATGGCATTAACGGAAAAATCATTGTGAACTGTTTAAGTTTTAATTATTTAGGGCTGTATTCACTACAGCATATTAAGACTTAATCAGTGATGGCATAGGATGCATATTAACCTTATATTTACTGAGATATTGCGAAAACAAAATCAGCTACTAACTTAATATGCTCTGATGAATACGTCCCTTGGGGGTCAGGTGGCGTGATGGGTTAAGGCGTGGATTTTTCTACGCATGACGTCATCAACACATCTGACGACCTGGGTTCAAATCCCGGCGGAGCCATATCAACTTTAATTGAAACAGGGTTTCCAATATTGCGTGATAGGTCTGCTATATGACACCACATTAATGACACCCCATAAAATGATTCTCGGCCCAGTTATGGCTAGTCCCTAGGGCCTTTAGGTTTAAGAAAAAAAAAAAAAAAGTCCGTTAATATTTTTATTTTTAAAGTTGTGACATTAACATTAAATTGTTTTTTCATTCCATATTACATAATTTTACATACAACAACTATTTTTAGATCAATCGTGTTAAGTAATGGCTTGAAAGCCCTTCTTGTATCGGACCCATCCGATGATGAAGGAGATAAAACAAAACCAAACCCAGATGAAACTCTTGAAACAGAAAGCGAAGTAAGTCAATATAAATTAAATACCCTGCATAAGGCCTTTTGGAACACAACCACACGTTGAAAAAGTTAATAAAAGATATTTCAGCAACTGGCACAAACTATCTCCACACTGGGGTTGTGCCAAAACTATACAGCCCGTGTTAGTCAAACATTTTGCAGGGTGTTATTTTAGTTTTCATACGTTAATTAAATTTTAATTATCAAACAGACTTCCATAGCCGGAAGCAATGAAACGGATGCGAATGAAGAAAACGGAGAAAAGCTTGCAGCGGCGGCACTATGCATCGGCGTCGGATCTTTCAGCGACCCGAAAAACATACAAGGCTTGGCGCACTTTTTAGAACACATGATTTTTATGGGAAGCACAAAATATCCAGCTGAAAATGAATACGATGCTTACATAAACGTTAGTATTTTAGTATGCTTATTTATTTACAATCTAATAACTGAAATTGAATTTCTTTAGAAATGTGGTGGTTCTGATAACGCAATGACTGACGTTGAAGAAACAACTTTTCACTTTGAAATAGATGAAGAGTATTTGGACGGGGCTGTTGATCGTTTTTCAAATTTATTCACCTCTCCTCTAATGTTGAGGGAATCAATGTGCCGGGAAAGAGACGCTGTTGATTCTGAATTTAAGACTAGTATAAATAGCGATGAGTCACGGCGCGAACAGCTCTTCGCCCATCTAGGAAATGATGATCACCCGAGTAACTTGTTTACTTGGGGAAATCTAAAAACACTTAAAAATACAGTTACGGATGATGAGTTATACGAGCAAGTGCACAAATTTCAGCAGAGACACTACTCCGCACATCGTATGACTTTCGCAATACAAGCTCGAATGACGTTAGATGAATTAGAAGAATTAACCGTTAAATATTTGTCCAATATTCCAAGCAACAATCTGCCGGAAGACGACTTTTCGCAGTACAATGAGAAAAATGCTTTCAAGCCAGAATTTTACAATAAAGTTCTTTTCATCAAGCCAAAGTCAAATATCTGTAGACTAGATGTTACTTGGTGCTTGCCAACAGTTCTAAAAGTAAGTAAAAGAAAATTGATACATAACTTAAATAAAAGCTCCCCGAGAGAAGCAATGGAAACATACATACAAATTAACATTATGTACTTTAGCCACATAAATGTGGCTAGCAAATAATTTATCGAAAATTTATTCACTTCAGATTTATTTATCTTATTTCCCTTTAAAAGGTGTTGCTAATATTTTAAATATTGACTGGCAACCGAGGGGAAGTTAACTAGCTGTATTACGACGCACCATCTGTATTACATGCGTATTATGGGTATTTCACGCATATTGCAGATGATGTATTACGCGCATTACACTCGTATCTTGCGTATTACATCCGTAGTACGTGTCGTGTAGTACAGACAAATTTTTAGTTAACTCCTCCTGCCACGCTGGCTACAATTTTCTCAACAAAGTTCCTAAAAAATTATCTAAGGAGAGAAAATAGAAACCTTAAGAGTCTGCATTTGCATCTGCCGGCAAAAATGTGAAAAACAAGATTTTTCCCGGCTAAGTATTTTGACCTCTACATAAAATATGCGGTGCTGCAAGTTAAACTATTGCAAGAAGCTTCTAAATTTTTCTGAAGCAAAGCTTATAGCTTTACAATACTGGCCATCTTCTTGGGATGAATTGGGACGGCTTTGTTATTTAATTATTCCCAAAATAAAAGATAACCCATGCTTTGAAGGTTTAAAACTTATTAGAAGTTTCATTAAAAACAATTTTAGGATCACGCCTAACCACTACATCCTTAATAACCTTGACAGGATAAATATCGTCCAAAGTCCTTTGTGTACTTGTAGAAATGACTATCAAATACTAGATCATATCGTATGGGCCAGCCCTCTTTATGATAATGAGAGAGAGATTATTGAGAAATGATGTGTCTCAAAATCGGCTCCTTTGGAATATCCCTCTAAGAGACTTGATTGCTCAGAAGAATTGGCGATATCTGTATATCGTCAATCTCTTTTTCGAGCGAAGCAAAATCAAGCTCTAATTTCAAGACTTCTTCTGCCATGGTTCTGTCTGTGTGACTGGTCGCATGGTCAGAATCATGCCTTAATTTGATGAAAGATTGCAGCTCACCACAATTTGGTTGGGCTGTTCCTTCTTTAAAAAAAAACTGATTTTCGGCCTAGTTATGGCTAGAAGTCCCTAGGGTCTTAGGAAGGAAAAGAAGAAAATCAAAATTTGTACAAAACCTGAAAACTTGTTTTTAAAAAAAGACAGTTTGCCAAACTTGACACATTCAGTTGATAAATATGTAGCAAATGTAAAAAATTATTTTCTTTTGTAGATATTTTATCAAATTTGCTGTAACAATTTAAGGTATTTTGCGTTGCAAAAAAATTGGCAACAACTATCATAGAAAATTATCAAAATTGTATGGCAACTATATTTGCCACATTAAGTCGGCAAAAATGTGGCAACGTAAAAGCTTGATAATTTTTGTTATTTTTTGGTGGCAAAAAAATTGAGTTACTAAAATTGTAGGTATTTCATGTGGCAACAGAATTCAGTTCATAGTAAATTTAGGGCAAAAATTTAACTTAGATTTTGTTCTTGAGCACTTGCACATTAAGGTGGTAATCAGAAAAAAATTGTTCAAAGTTAGGGTTAGGATAAGAGTTTTTTTGACAACCTAAAGAAATTTGCGGAGCCACTAATTTAGGTATTTTATGTGGCAACAAATTTAATAGAAATTATCAAAATATATCTCTATACTTACATGAATACAACTTAATGTTTTCTCTATTTCACAGAAATATAAATGCAAAGCTCTAGATTATTTATCATACTTATTCGGATATGAAGGCAAAAACAGTTTGATAAGTTATTTGAAAAAGAAGTAAGGATCCTTCACGAGAAAAATCTGAAATTATATTTAACTAACCGAAAACTCTTTCCGTCAAATAGTATGTGGGCATTGGATATCCACACTGGAGCAAGTTATGGAGCCGAGAAGAATTCTTTGTACACTCTGTTCTCCGTTTCTGTCAACATGACAGACCTGGGCTTCAATCATGTTGATGAAGTAAGTCAAATGGAATCTTATATTTAAATTCCCGCTAATTTGAGATATATTTCATAATAGATTTTAAAAGCAATTTTCTCGTACATAAAATTACTGCAAGACGAAGGACCAAATCGTCCCCTCTTCGATGAACTGATGAACATTGAGGCAAACTCTTTCAAATTCAAGAAAGAAAAAGAGGCTGTTGATAATGTGGAAGAGCTAGTCGTCAACATGCGTTACTATCCTTCAAAAGACATTATGACCGGATCGGAATTGTATTTTGAATACAATGAAATTGAAATCAAAGAAGCGATTGAGCAGTTGAACGAGAAAAAATTCAACATAATGATTTCGTCAAAGAAAAATTATGACGGCGTTGTGTACGATAAGGTTGAGAAATGGTTTGGAACCGAATACGGAGAGTTGGATTTCCCAGACAGGTGGAATGAGTTGTGGGAAGGAGCTAATGCGATGCCAGATTTGAAATTGCCAAACATCAATCCGTATATTAGCACAAATTTTACCGTACTTTATCACAATGGTCACAATCAAGTTACGGTGAGTTACTAGTATTATTAATGATAAGTTTTTGGTTATGGGTCGGTATGAATGGCAAATTATAAATAATAAGCTATTTGTTATAAAATGGGTACATTTAACATATTTTGGCACATACAAAATCTCCAATCCAATCCACAAAGAACATAAAAATAAAAATAAAAGTGCAAAAAGCGACAAGTGAGAGAATGATAATGATTTTTGAAGATCTCGGATGATGATTCATAAAATAACTCTCCATGATCACTAAATGATGAATCTAAAAACAAAGAGAAATTATTTCATACAAATTAGGAAAATAATTAATAATAGAGGATTTGAAACTATAGAAATGAATTAAGTACAAATGTTTGAACATCTAAAACCAATACCTATTTAATTTTAAAGTTGGCCTTTTTCTTTAACTTGTATAGGTGAAACCGGGTGAAACCCATAAATGATTTGATACGATAGTGGCACCTGTTGTTTTTATTATTAGACTCCAGAGTTGTGCCAAATAATTCGAATATATTTTATGTTTATGTAAGGCTCCTATGATTCCAATTCCAGACCTTTGCAAATATTTTTGCATTTTTTCTAGAACAATATACCTAATGAATACAGATCTTATAATTGGTCGTGCCATCTTCTTGTATTCAATCATTTTCTAGAGAAATATTCGAATATTTTTTCTTGAAAATAACTTATTACAAGCAGATGATAAGACATTGACCAATTATAAGACCTGTATTCAGAGGTATATTGTTCTAAAAAATGAAAAAATATTTGCAAAGGTCTGGAATTGGAATCATAGGAGCCTTATACATAAACATAAAATGTATTCGAACTATTCGGCACAACTCTGTTAGACTCTGAGGAAAACTCTACAATTAGGAGGATTTTCCGAAAGGTTTATAACTCATTAATTCTGACGATTTTAGCAGGAATCCACGATCCACTATTGTATCAAATGCCACCAAAGACATTGACGAATCACAATTCAATTCAATATATAATTAATTTACCCATAAAGATTCACTTACTCGTGACTTGATGGTGCATAATCAATGCAAAATGCACGCAAAATCTCCGTGTATCTGAAGTGTGTTAATTGATATTATAAAATTTCATTTTCGATACTTGTAAATGATTGGGTTTTCACATCTGGAATAGGATGTGAAAACCCAATCATTTACT
>JXPH01040845.1:0-11354 GCA_001014845.1 Mochlonyx cinctipes | reverse complement strand
TTTGACTAATTACTATACTTAAAATTTTTTCCAAAAAAAAAAGTTACAGTAAAAATTATTATTTGCGGAAAAACTCTTCTAAATAATTAGCTCTAATAACCCGGAAATATTGGAGACTTGGAATACGAATGCACCGCAACTGACTTTTTCAGCGAATAAGACCAATTGGGCAGACTTTTATTTTACTACCTATTTAAGTTTAGTCCACGACGCAGCAGGTTGAAATTCTAGAGCACATTTAGTATGATTGTTTAAAATATACCTAATAAGAGGAATTATGCCCCGTGGTAACTGAGCTATGAGAAATTAAAAAATATATCTTCTTTCTTAGTTGATAACAAACAAAAAGTAGAATTAGCACACAGTAAAAGCTAAATAGGTAAACTTACCTGTATATCGGTTGTAATTGAGGCTACAACCTATTCTTTTTATTTGTTCTATAGACAATTTTAGCAGATATTCGGTAAAACTAGTACTAAAATCTTGAGGAATTGGTGTCAAATACTCAAATGAAGGTAATTTGATTCTCTTTAGTCTTTGATACTGGAAAAATTCCCATTTTTTTCGAAATAAAATGGTTTAAATTACACAAATAGATTCAATGATTATATTGTTAGTGTGGTTCATAAATTGATATACTCATAAAACACTGTTTATAATTAGATCAAATATTTGGTTCTCTTTTCAAAGCTAATATACCTTGGATTCTTCCGGATCCGGACCCTTTTTCAAAGGTTAATTGTTTCATCAAATTGATTTAAAGCATTGAAATTGGAAACAAAACATAAATCTTATAAATGCATAATGACATTTTCAGTTTGAGTACTTTTTCTGTGTTCATGGAGGTGCCTCAATTAAAATATTTGTGAAAAATTTCTTTGTGTAAACCTGTTGTTTTTCAGGAGCTGCTACTCAGAAGGTTTTGTAGTAACTTGGTCGTACATGGTGCTCAAACACATGTAAAAACATTCTGAAGGATACTTTTCTTGTATCAATTTTGGGCTCTTTCTATAATACCTAACACACTGAACCTTTGTTTTGCAGTGAATCCTGAACTTTTATCAGCTGACTGAGTTTGGGACAAAATTTTCTTTAATGTCATACATACTCTTCAATGGTAAAAATTTCGCATATCCCGCAAATTGCATAANGTTTGGGACAAAATTTTCTTTAATGTCATACATACTCTTCAATGGTAAAAATTTCGCATATCCCGCAAATTGCATAATAAAAAGTTGTGGAAATAAAGAAGAAAAGCTATGCTTTGTGGTTTCCTACGTTTTAAGCATAACTACTGATGGCGTTTTTAAAAATAAAATGCATTTTTTTACTATAATAAACTAATAGGTCTATTTTCAGAAAAACCCTCAAATAATTAGTTCTAATAGGCCAGAAATATTGGAGAGTGGGAATAGGAATACACCGCTACTGACTTTTTCGGTGAATAAAACCAATTGGGCAGACCATTATTTTACTTCCTATTTATTTATAGGCCGTGACTCAGCAGGTTGAAATTCTATTGTACGCTTAATGTTATTGTTTCAAATATACCTAATAAGAGGAATTATGCAGCGCGGTTACTGAGAAATGGAAAATATTTTTAAAAAAATTCTTTCTTATTTGATATCACGTTAAAGTAGAATTGGTACACATCAAAAACAAAAATGGCAAAATTACCTGTAAATCTGTTGTATGAGGATACATATTTACTTTCATTTTTACAGTGTAGTACTAGAGCCTCTTCTTCTTTTGATTTGTTCTGTGAAAGGTGCACTGAATAATTTTAATAAGTATTTCAAATCTGTCTGCGTGCTTAAAGAAAACCATCTGCTTCAATCTAATGAGAATCTACTCATCCCTATTTCTCATGACAGTAATCTCTCACCAGCCACCTAATCAGCAGTTAATCATCTGCTCCAGTCTATAATATCCTATTCAGATTGATGAGATGTAAGCATTTTATATAGGGTCAATCGCTTCTGACTTATGTTGTACCCAAACAGAAATTGCGGTGTCTACTTTTGGCTCAATACGGACCCATTTTTGGCTCAAGACATCCCAAAAGTGGAATCGATTGTTTTCCAAAAATAGGCGCTCACATTCTGCAATCACGAAGATTTTCCAATTTTTTTTTTTTTATAACTTTCTTTAATGAAGATTCATAATCAATTTAAGACAAAATTGTGTTTCTGCTACAATATCAATTTTACTGTATCCGAATCACTAAAAAAAAATATTATTTTGAGTTATCGGCGAAAATAACTTTCTTTAACTAAAATTTATAATCAATTTAAGAAAAAATGGTGGTGGTGTGCAATAATATTAATTTTATTGTATCCTAATCACTAAAAAACTCTTTGAAAAAAGGTGTTTTATGTGGGGTTTAAATAAGTTTTAAGTTATTTATTTTTATTTCGGCCAAATTTCCCGAATTTTTTTACGATTCGGCCAAATGTCCAAACACAAAAAAAAATCGTCTATATGGATGCGGCCCCTTTTTGTTCGGCGATATGTCCCAACACCATCGATCTTTTTCGGGACATCTCAGGACATATCTTTTGGATAGACATTCTTACCAGGACACGCGAAAGCAAGAAAAGCTTTTTCTTCAAGGTGAAAGATGAAAGATCCTACTTAAATTTAATATGACGAACAAATCTCAGACATCAAACATTTTCTGTAAATTATTTTTATTTTATCTTAATGAGATGCTACCATGTCATGCCATGGTTTTGATAAACAACAAATTATCATAAAAAATATGTTATGTAAAAATAACCATAAATAATGATATAAAACAAAAGTCATCAATAGTAGAAAAAGCGACGAACCTCATTAAAAACTAATATTTCGCGGAATTCAATAAAAATTATGTTCTCGTATTTAAAATGGCGTCATCATAATAAATTTCTTTCTATTTCGACAAGAAGAAATTGTGAGATAACATATTGATGGATTGCTATAAGCAACAGTTTAAGCCACTAGAGAAGCAACTAATAAATTATAGTGTGTTCAAACTACTGCTTATCGACATTAATAGTGTTAATATAATGTTAAATACATGTTCCAGAGGTCATCACTTTTCTGAATTTTCGGATCAATGAAAAATTAATAAATGATCACACCTTATAGTATTATCCAATAGCTAAAGTGAAGAAATGTTTTAAATGTAATTTAATATGGATAGGTTAATAAACTGTGCGGTTTTTTATTGCCATAATTTACATTTTGGCCTCAAAAATATTTTGAAGATCAGACTTCCGTAATTCTGTTCTTATCAAAAATATTCAAATTGGATGATCAAAATATAGGGTGGTGATTGTGGTAGCACAAATTATTATACTCATGAAATTTCCAGGTTTTGTTTTCATACGTTTCTCACGACACGTGACAAAGCCAGGAGACAGACATGATAAAGCTGTCGACTTGCGTAGCGGAATATTAAAAATAAAAAAGTCTGATTAACAAAATTCAAATTCATATTCCGCTTTTCTGTAGACCATTTTTCGGCTTAGTTTCTTTTACAGTAGCTGTAGGCATAAGCATCATACATTTTAAAAATCCTATTCTTAAAATCCTATTTTCAAAATTATATTTTAAAGTTCTGTAGGGACTCAGTCAAATCATACCTACTTGACCCTATTTATTTTTATCATCTCATTACACTTTCTTAATTTACATTTCTCGCATTTGGTACACACGACACTTGACTCCACTCAACACGCATACATATAAATCATCCCGATCTATATCGATCGTGGTGTACAAAATAAATAAATAATTAGTTCGTCAATCGCAATCATGGGTTAAAGTGGTGTTTCCAATTTATTCTCGTACGAGCTCAACGAACTCTAACTTTGTACATTTTTGTAAACTATGTTTTGTAAATATATTTATTAATTTGTAATTTAAATAAACGTGTAAATAAATTAATCACCCGTTTATATTGGTGACCCCGCACGTTAAAATTGCAATTTTTTGTACCGTGCAAAAGAAAAATATGGAATGAGTGCAGTATAATTTTGGCGTCATTGCAAACGATTTAAAAAAAACAAACGACGCCAAGCCAACATGGAAGCCACTTTTCTGTTTCTGCCTATTATGCACCACTACTTATGGTTCTCAACATTTGTCGACATCAGGCTCTACAGTTTTTACAATCAACAAAATCACCTTAGTTTCCAATTCTGTTTAACATATTTATGAAATTATGTTTTATGCTGTGTCTTGTGAAATCTGATGCATTCAACCCGTGCAGTAGATAAAAAGTACGTATATGCATTTTGATAACGTTCATTACAACATTTAACTTAAAAATATTTTCCGGTCCACGCCCTTGGGATTTTCAATCACCAGCTCATAAAAGCGGCAAACACAGCCTTTCACGCCATTGCTGGAATTACATCATCCCAACGTACATCAAACCATTACTTTTTTGCGTGAGGAGATTTGGACCATTCCTGTTCTTCATTGTGTCCAGTTTCCAACCAACGAATTGACGATATCAGTTGCGTCATGGTTATCAACTTGGACATCAAAGACCAAATTATCCGATTTGTTTCATTTTGCTCATTATTTTTTTCGTTTACAACCAATGTTAATGACGTCACAACATACGTCATGGTTTTGAAGAACATTTGAGAACAAAATGACCAAATTATCATCAAATAGCTGATCAGCATTCAACAGTAATTTAATTATTATTTTATTTAATTTTTTCTTTCATAATTGTAATGGAACAACCACTACCGCGATCATTTTTGGATTTGAATGTCATTTATTCGTGCGTGATACTCTATATTTACCTCTCCTTCACTCTTTCACCCTCGACAATTAAGCTATCCACTCCACACAGCTAGGGATCCTTTGTCGAGAGATTGTTAAAAGGCTAAAAGGTAATAGCACTAGTCTCAGTACAACAAAGTTATCTCATTTTCGATCTAAATAAGATTTTCAGTGGATTCCCACTTGCGGGAGGGTTATGTAGGGACTCAGTCAAATCATCCCTACTTGACCCTATTTATTTTTATCATCTCATTACACTTTCTCAATTTACATTTCTCGCATTTCGTACACACGACACTTGACTCCACTCAACACGCATACATATAAATCATCCCGATCTATATCGATCGTGGTGTACAAAATAAATAAATAATTAGTTCGTCAATCGCAATCATGGGTTAAAGTGGTGTTTCCAATTTATTCTCGTACGAGCTCAACGAACTCTAACTTTGTACATTTTTGTAAACTATGTTTTGTAAATATATTTATTAATTTATAATTTAAATAAACGTGTAAATAAATTAATCACGCCTTTATAGTTCTATTTAAAAAAATCTATTTAGAACCTAACTATACCCGTTTTAAAATTTTATGAGTAAAAGTCAATTTTAGGTTTATGTGAAGATAATTCTCATTTTAGAGTTTTTTTTCAGCCTAAGATAATTTTTTAATTATTTTTCATTTAAAATAAAATAGAGGGCAACCGGGGCTTAAAACATAGTCTCTTTGGTGTACCAGACCTACGATATCATCTGGACTTCAGAGGCTTATGCTAACTTTGAAAATTTTGCACATATATTTTAAAAGTAAGAGATAGTTTTATTTTAAAAACGTAGGAAACCACAAAGTGGATTGTGTAACTTTTCATTCATATTTATAGTATATTTTGAGATAGGAACTGATGTCTAACGACAAAGATGATACGTGCAAATTTTGAAGAGGATCGGTAACGTAACTACGGAGTTATCCAAGAAAGTCCGGTAATTGGAACCACCAGGAATAGATAATATTATTATAAATTTAGCACAGGAACTGTTCTTGAGCCTTTGCCAAAAGCTTATGCTCCAAATTTGAGCTCATTCCGATCACGGGAACCCGTGCAATGGCCGGTACCTAGGAGCTTTCACATCTCGATGTCCCTGGGACAAACTTTTTTAGCTGTTCTGTTCTGTTCTTGGATAGTTACCAAAAGCTTCATTCAGATCACGAGAGCTTAAGAGGCATGGAAGTTCCTAGTGGCTAGGAGCCCCCAGATCCCGATGCCCCAGAGTCAAACTTTTGAAGCAAATGGTCTTGAAACTAACAAAAAGCTTATATTCCTAATTCGAGCTGATTCCGATCACTAGAACTCATGAATTCTTGAAGTTCTTGGATCAAGGATCCCATTGTCTTAGGGACAAATTATTTTAGGAACTGTTTCTAGATACTTAACAAAAGCTTAAATTCCAAATTTTAACTCTTTCCGATCATTCAATCTCAAAATTCCTGAAAAATTTTGGTAAGTTTGTATGAAGACCCTCAGACTCCGTGATCCGATTTGTCTATAACAAACTTGTCCTTAATTTTGTTGAAAAAAGCTTCCATACAAAATTTCAGCAAAATTGGTTGAAAATTACGTGAGTTATCGAGGACACAGACAGAATGTTCTAGAAATCTTGAGTTATTGATCGGAATGAGCTCAAATTTGTTATGTAAGCTTTTAGTTAATATCCAAAAAAATTTGACCCTAAGACATCGGGATCTGAGGGCTCCTTGAAACTTTCAGATTTCAGGAGTTCTTATGGCAAGTGCCCAAGAACAGTTTCTGTTCTAAATTTGGAAAAATATTATCCATTCCTGGTTCCTCCAATTACCAGATTTTCTTGGATAACTCTGTAAATGTTTCTCAGATCCTCTTCTAAATTTGCACGTAACATCTTTATCGGAGTCAAAATTAAGTTCTTATCTCAAAATATACCATAAATGTGAAAGAAGGTTAATCACTTTTTGGTTTCCTTCGTTTCTTTTAAATAAGTCTGATCAACTCAATCAGACAAAAATTACTCAGCGCTGCAAAATTTGTAATCCTCCGGTCTAAATTTTATTTAGTGAGTGTACATAATGTCAATTTTGAGCTAAATCGGCCAAAATATATTACAGACATTCTTTATTTTTGGAACTAAAACTATAAATTTCATATTTCTTGCCTGTGATGACCTTTTGATATTGTGTTCGCATCATTGTTCGTAACTAGATTGCTGGATTGCTAA
This sequence comes from Mochlonyx cinctipes, assembly GCA_001014845.1. Classification (NCBI taxonomy): domain Eukaryota; kingdom Metazoa; phylum Arthropoda; class Insecta; order Diptera; family Chaoboridae; genus Mochlonyx; species Mochlonyx cinctipes. The sequence continues at coordinate 4,320 of JXPH01040845.1, read as the reverse complement.
ACTATAAACATAAATTTATATACCCAGTTATTAATGTAGTTTTTTCTGAACTATTTCGGTGAGTTCGATTTATAAACTCAATCCGGATTTCATTCTAATGTCGCAGCCAATTATGAAATGAAACAAATATTGTAATTTGTGAATGTCAGCTAAAAATGCATAATTAATTACCGTCGTGACAAAGTTTATTGTAATTTATTATGCATACTTCCAATATCAAAACTAATATTTTTGTAAATTGATGCAATATATTTAAAAAATAAAAGAACGCATTTTTAACACCATTAATTGTGCTACCAGGATATTGCAGTAAAGGCAAAAGAAAATCATCCTTATCCATAGACAAGACATTGGCNAAACTTTTGGAAATTAATAAAGATATTTAATTTAATCGATTATCACTCTGAGCTTCGAGGGTAGGGCTAGAATCGAGGCCTAGCGCACCCTAGCGGCGCTAGGGCACTTATTTTTCATAAAAATGAAAAATTAAATTTATTTCAGGATCGAATGAATATAAAAAGGACCACGATGTTTATTTATCCTCTAATAATTTTGAAGAAAACTCAAAAACAAGTCTGTAACCCTTCTTGCCTCTAGGACATTTTAATAGGGCGCATGAAGATTGAGCGCTAGGGCACTTTTTCACACCCGAATCTAGCACTGATTGGCTGTACGCGTTCAAAACTAACATATATTGTATACGTCAGTGTAAGCTAGTAAAAGGTGCTAGAGTATTTAATTTAACTTTTCCACAAAAAAGTTAAAGTAATAGTAATTAGTCAAAAATCGAAATATCTCATTTCACTATTAAAATATAATAAATTTGGTGAATGTCTGTATGTCGGTTTGCCAGTTTATAGATTGTAAATTGTGTCCCCAGTTCTTTCTCCAACGATAGCGGTTGTAGTTATTGAATATTTTCAAAACTTTTTTTTGGGCTCAATCGAAAAAGGCTTATACAATACTTATCCCATACAAATTTTAGTCATTTTATGAAAAAAAATATCGAAATAAATTCTGACATAATCAATCAGAATAGTTGAAATTTCGATCTTGACCATTAATTACTGTATCACATCAGCATATCAGTTTTGATTCCAATCGGTCAAAGCTTACTTTGGGCTCACATACAAATGTGGGTATTTTAATGTAATAATCGAAAAAAATTCTGGCGTAATTTGAGTCCGTTCGGCTAAATCTTACTATGAGCTCTTATAAAAATGAATCAATTTCAATGAAAAAATCAATATAAATTTTCGTTATTGCCATCAATTATTGTCTCAAATGAACCTATCAATTTTGCGCCCAATCGATCAAAACTTACTATTGGCTTCTATACAAATATATAAATTTTGACGTAATCAAGCAAAATGGTTGAAACTTTGGTCATTGACAGTAATTATTGTAAGCCTACTAATTTTGAGCCCAATTGGCCAAAATCTTCTATGGGCTCTCATACAAATGATGACGATGGTAATAAAAACAATCCAATGCGGAGCAGCCAAACATACCCAAAATTTGTAAACCAGAGTGACAGTAGGAGCAGAGAGGCAACAAAATATAACTTGTGTTCCCTTTCAGTATCCTACTGTACTGCCACTGTAACGGGATTTCCTCGGACAAACGGTTGACAAATAAAATCCAGGTTTCTCTGTGAGTTATTAGTAATCACAAAGTTACAAGTTAGATATTGTTTCTCTTCCGGTTCCGGTCCTCCTGCACAGGGCAGCTCCCACTTCCTTAGCCAGCTCGCTCTAGAAGTTCAAGACTGGAGGGTTCTTGTTGGACGAATCACCTCCTAGTTTGTTGGAATGGAGCAGAGGTTGAGTTGGGAACACGCGTTTTCCTTGTTTCCAAAATGGTGCCTGGCGATTTTTATTTATGGCCACGATTTTGGCCACTCTCCAAACAATCTATTTCTGTCCTTTCTTTCTTCCAACTTTCTTACTTTCCTCTTAATCCTCTTGTATCTTCCTTCCTTCTTTTAACTATCCACTCTTTTTCAAAAACTGGCAACTGGGTGGGATCTATGAGGAAAAAAACCAAAAGTGCCAGCTCATTGCAGTAGTGTTGATGACGGATAAATGGAGGAGAAATTTGGGATATGGGACCAAACTAGGCGGTAGATCGTTAGACCATCGAGTGTCCTTTCTTGTATCCATACATAACGAGGCTGCAGACACAGTGCACTCATAGACACGACCAGGACACTAATTCAAGAAAATTTGGGTCACGATGTATAATTGTCTTACATGCCCAATAACTTGTTTGACAAAAAAATCAGGAAGGCTAGACTTCTTGAATTTTTTGCGTACTTTCTCCCAGATGAAGTGAGTTCCCACAACCTCTGGTATCCGTATCGGTATCAGCCGGAGGTTACTCTACATCACCTTCAGCATTTTTCTAAGTAAGTCGGACACTCCGAAATTTCTTTATGCCCAAAAATGGTCCATTGAACTTATTCTCAATAGATGGAAACAAAACAATAATTAAAACAAACTTGAAATCTACACCCAAAATTTATACAACGCTTCAAACGAAAAAAGTTATTGTCTAGAGCCGAGTAATGGGTCAGTTTATTTTTACTGAAACGATTTTTATTACTGGTGATAATACCTAAAAACTGGAGAACAACTGGTAAATTACCCTATTTATTTTAACACAGTAATAATTAATAATCAATACGCATAACAAACTCCAAACTTTTTGGATTACAAATTAATTTCGTATTTATTTTTATTTATTTTATTATGTTAAGGTATCACAAACAGAAACTTAATTCTAATAAATTGTACCACTCTTTTACTATGAACTTGTTACAAATGAAATAAAAGGTAGTGCGGGATAACGCACAAAATGCCCTGCGTAATTTATATCTTTGCTGAACCAAGATTGAAATTTTTAAAATTGTAAACCGTCACCAAATTCAGAATGTTGATCATCATCAAAGGTCCTAATTTCCTTTCTTTTTAGCTTCTACACAAACAACACAACATCTAATTTTGAACAGTTTAATCTTCATTTTAGCTTTTCATCACTACACTATATCATTTTTCTGGATGAAAAGGTTATAAATTCCACGGAAAAATAAAAAAAATAAAATTCTAAATTCTTTCTGTCATCTGTTTCTCTAAATTCTTTCTGTCCTTCTGTTGTTGCATTTGGTCTGAAGCGCGTAAATCCGAAAAAAAATGTGTGTCTGTGTGTGAGTGTCTATGTGTGTGTGTGTGTTAATACGATAACTCACGTAAATCTAAACCGATTTTGATGAAATTTGGTATGGATGCTTTTTCGTCAACCGCAAGGTCAAGTTCGTAGATATGAGCCACATCGGACCAAGAGATCGGGGGGCTCCCACAAAAAAATTCCAAACTTTTTTAAGATATACTGTGGCCCCAAGGTAAGGCCAATGTTATTAGTAGGATAGGAACTTACAAAAAACCATAAAATGAGGAGTTTACCTAAAAAAATTAGGGTAACATCAATCAAAAGTTGCCATCTCGTACGTTGGAGTGGCATTTGCTGAACTACTCAACCATCAACTTCCACCACCAGCGTTGAGCAACACCACGTATTTTTCCGTTATCGTCCCCTTCTTTTGTTAACTTGTGGTATGTTCGCAAGAGCTGTAGCGAGCTCAAAACGAGTCTAGCATCGTGCAGTTTGTGTCATCCAGTTTGTGTGTCATCATCTAGTTCATCAATGACACATAGCTGATCCATTCAATATGGATTTAGTTGCATTTATAACTTTTTATGTTATTTTGTTAGTGTAAATTATAATATAATTTGTAATCAACGTAAAGTATTGTTCATCATCAAAAAGGATCAACATACAATGTCGATGATTTTGCAATTTAAAATTTTCCACTTTTTTCCTATTTTTCTGGGTCAATTTGGAAGGTTTCCATTTCCCTCTCCTGATTTTAAAGCTGCCATATTTACTCACTTCTTACGGAGAATTCTTATAATTGTATTTTTATCTATCCTTTTTGAGTGAGCATCGCCTTGGAAAAAGGATGAACGTGTGAAATATCGGTGTCGGTCTCTTCGGGATATCTCAGGGATATTTAGGGATATTATTACCAGATATCAAAATGTAGTCGTCTTAAAAGCTGTTCCAGAAACATGTTTCTGGACGAGTCAAAATTTTTCCTCGGGAAAGAATTTAACATTTTTTGACATACAAAAAAAGCATAATTATAGGCGATTAAATAAACAAAAAAAAAATACCCGAACCTAGTTAGTCGCGTTCAAATTGTGTTTTACGTGATTGTCACGACTGCTTAAAGTTTAATAGGCCCCTAAATTCAAAGGGCAA
>JXPH01040804.1:435-11650 GCA_001014845.1 Mochlonyx cinctipes | reverse complement strand
TTTTCAACAGGAAATATTATTTTTAAACAAATGGGAATGCCTGATTTGGGTAAGAAAAGTTATATTCTGTATTATGCAACCTTAAACTATTAAAATTTTGAAAATTTTCATTCATAAATTTTATGTTGAAATTATGAAATTTAAAATAGCCGTTTATCCCAAAGTTTTCATTAAAACATTTCATGGTAATATTGATAAATGTTGAAGTTTCTTTGCATAATATTTTTAGTCATGGCCTAGTAAAATAGTTTGAGAGAAAAAAAAATTGTGAAAAATACAATTACAATTACAATTACAATACAAATCTTTCTTTTTGTTTTGGCTTCTTTTGGCTTCTTTCTGTTTCTACTGAATGTCGGGTTCTATCAAATCTCATTGAATAGAATGTCCAACGCGTAAAACTAAATTGAAAACATTACCTCAGATTCCCTAACCTTTTTCTGCTTTCTATGCACCATAAAATTTAAACCCAAAACTTATAAAGTCGGTCGTGTAATGGAAAAGCATAGAAAAAATAATCTTAACTATACTATAAATTTTTATTAACCAAAAACGTACAAAAAAACACTTTTTGAAACAATTTAAAATAAATTGATCCGTAACTTTTTACTTTAACTTTTCAAAAAAATGTTAAAATATAGTGCAGTCGTGTAACCTATCATGAAACATTTTTTCCTATCATGAAACATAGGAAACAACAACAATGCTGTGTTCCACGATAGGAAAAAATGTTCCATGATAGGTTACACGACTGTAATTAGTCAAAAATTCAAAATTACCCATTTCACTTTTGAAATACGTTTTGGACCTCTAGAAATCATTTGCGACCAAAATTGGTTGGATGTCTGTATGTCGGTTTGTCGGTTTGTGGATTGTAGATTGTGAACATTTCTTTCTCCAACGATTGCGGTCGCAATTATTGCCCGATCGAACTGAAAATTTCAGGAATTTTTTTAAATATTCATGTTAAGAATTTTATTGTTTTTGATGTTAATCGTCCAAAGCCTATTATAGGCTCCCATACAAATGTTTGTGATTTTAATGAAAAATTCGGTCATTGGTCATTGACAGTAATTTTTGCCACCTATCAAATTTTAGCCCAATTGATCACAGCCTTATATGGGCTCTCATAGAAATGTTGATGATGGTAATTGAAACAAGCCAGAGCGGAGGGAGCCAAAAACAGCTTACGTAAAATTTATAAAAAATAACTTAACCTTCAGCATCCGGTATCAGCCGGAAGCTATTCTACGTCGTCCTCCCGCATCTTCCTAGGTAAGTCGGACACTTCGAAATTTCTTTACATAATAAAATGGTCCTATAAACTTATTCTCAGTAGATGGACACAAAACGAGAATCCAATCATACTTGTAAACACACCCGATATAACTCTTCAAACTAGAAAAGTTAAAGCCGAGAGTATTGTAATGGATCTGTTTATTTTACAATGGAAAAGATATTTATTTCTTTATTTCCACCTCAACGAGCTTTCCTGTTTTACTCTAAAGTGGCGGAAATTGAACGTTTTTGTATACTCTCTTGAATTTCAATTGAAAATTCAATCACAAGCATCAAAAGAATGTGGACAGTTTCAGGTTTAAAATTAGCTTTTAATAAAATAAATTTGACATTTAAAAATAGGAATCGAAAAATTGTCGTACTCGATAGCACAGTTAGTCAATTTCCAAGATTATTAAGATTTTAACCACTTGGTGGTTTACCTCCTTGTTCTTTTTCTTTTTTATATTACTTTAAATCTATTTTTAGAGCTTTTCCATTACTTCTTCATCCTTTATTCATTTCATTTTTTTATTGAATATTTTTCTATTTTCGATTCAAAAACTGGGACGATTTTCTTTGATTGGAAACAATAATAAATTGAAGGCAGATTTTATTTACATTATGTGGGTTAGAATTAATGATGGATGATAGTGATAGCCATTTTGCTTGATGAATAATCGATATTCGATTGGAATGCTGGGGAAACGCTTTAGGTTTTTTTTTATCTTTTTCTCACGATAAAATTAAATTTTCATGGTTTTAGCTTTTCTGTCTTTCTCCCATCATATCTATAGATAGAAAAGAATGCAAAACAGCGAAAAAATGTTTGTGTGTACCTGTGTGTCTGTAGGTTTGATTGTAATATTTACAGAGTTATAAAAGAAAGTCTGGTTATTTGAAGCACCATTAACGGATGATATTTTCCCAAATTTAGCACATGAACTGATTTTGGGCGCTTATCAAAAGTTTATACTCTAAATTTGAGCTCATTCCGCTCACTAGATGTTCCAGGGTCAATTATTTTTATGAACTTTGCTTGGATACTTACCATAAGACTATGTCCCAAATTTGAGGTCATTTCCATCATTATAACTCAAGATTTCAAGAAAATACTGGTAAGTTTGTATGGGGCCCACCTTCCAGACGCCTCATTAACGAACTCGTCCTTAATTTTGTTGAGAAAAGCCCCACGCAAAATTTTATCCAAATTGGTTGAGAATTACACGAGTTATCGAACATACAGACACACATACAAACAGATTTTTTTGTTCTTTTTCGCGTTTCAGACCAAATTTTTTATCAAACTTTACTGAACACATAGCTTTTCTTTTCTATGTATAGGTATGATAGGAGAAAAAGAAAAGCTAAAACTGTACCAGAGTAGTTCAATAAATAATATTTTATACTGAAAACACATTTGACCGACAGATAGAATTAACAAACCAAATTCTATTCGTGCACTAGTCTATTTGTCGATCTAAATTCCCTAAATTAATTTGGAATTTGTATGATGCTGATTAGATTGGTCCTTATTTTGGCTTTTTTGAAAAGACAAGACATTACCCCTTATACTTAAACAATATTACAACAATATTGAGCCCGATTGGTAAAGGTTTGGGTTTAAGGGGTGTGACTAGGCCAGAAGGGGATAAGGTATGATTGTATAGTTTTGAGCACTTTTTTAAAGTTTTACTTTTGGCTGGGGTTTTTTCTAAAAATTTATGAAACCATCAGCTAAGAAATATACTTTAGTTGCTTAAGAAATGATCTACTTTTAATCCTTAGCCCTAATGGAACGGAAGATATTGCTAATCAAATTAGGCCATGTCTAACTTCATACTCGGTTTCATAACTCGAGAATCCGATGGAGTAATTTCATGTCGAGGATATCATTACCCTTAGGTTCATGTTTCTGTCTTTCAGGCAGAAGTTTCTGATATTTTGGCTTTTCCATTTGTTGAGACAGGCAAGCGGAGTATTACAACACCTTGATCGAACTCTTCAACTACAATTGGGCTACAATCCTGAGGGTTCCCGGCCATGCAAATGTAGAGGGTAATGAAAACGAGGTTTTAGTCCAAAAGCTTTCTCACTACTTCTGGACCGGTTAAGGCAATTTCTCTGAGACGGTTCTCCTCTGAAATAAATGGTTGATCTGCCAAGAAGCATCTTCTCACTGGATACCTACATAGATGCTAAGTTCAACCTAAATAGACTCCACTTTAAACAGTGCCATCTTAACGGCACGGCCCATCTGGTACTAAGTTGGGGGCCCCCGATCAAAATAAATTTACCGAAGGTCCCAGAAAACATTTTAAGCAGAAATTTTTTTTTAATTAACCCAACCTCAGAAATTGATTTTAAATAATCACAAATAGACAATCAAATTCAGAGAAGGACCCCCTAAAAATATTAGGCTGGGGGCCTCCAAATACCTTAAGATGGCACTGGTTTCAAAAGATATCAAATAACTCTAGACAGGAATAGATTACGCCTAATTGTGTCAGCAATTACAAGACACTTGAAACTGAATGACCGCTTGCTTATACTAGGCCTGAGCTCAACAAGATTGTGTCAGTTTTGCCGTCAGTGAAGCCGGGTCAGCCTTCCATATCCAGCTTTTGTAAATCGTAGAAGGGAGATTCTGGGGTAAAGGGTAAAATACCCCCTGCTAGTGTTCTAATTTTATTAGGTTCCTTTCCCTTCCTTTTCGTTTAAATACTCCACCCTTTCCCCATTTTTTCATCCTATTTATAAGGCGCTTGAACACAAAAGGCCTACCTTGATGCCTTCATGTATATGTGGCTTTTAGATTTTCGGATAGCCCATTTCTTTTTGAAATCCGTCTATCCATGGTACTCGATAAAATTATGATATGTTGAAAACAAACTATTTCTGCCAACACTGTGTTAGACCTAAGGACTAAAACTAAATCATTTCTTAAGCATTCAAAGTATCAGATGACGGCTTGATCAATTTTTAGAACAAAAAATTCCAAAATAAATACAAAACTTTGCAAAAGTTATCCCTCTTTGCACCCTTCTGACCTTGGCACAACCCTTTAAAGAAACAATCCCAAAATAAATACCAGACTAATTCAGATGTTTCAGATCGCTTCCAATTCGAAAGAGAATGTGCTCAAAAAAGAAAATCTAAAACAGATCAAATACTGAATTGCGTGGTTTTTCGTTCTGCTTTTCTGCACGTGGGGGTTGTTTATTGCTTTCGGGATAATATTATCAATTTACATTATTTAAAATTATTATTTTTATTTTTTCCAGTTGAAGACGCAGAGGCTGATGAAGAGGATGGACAGAATCACGATAGCCGAGACATAAATGGTGAAAAGGAGAAAATAGACGAAGATCACACATTGCGTGATGACGGATCTCCGGAACCGCCAAATGGAGAAATTTTATCAATATTGAGAAAGAATGGTCCACTATTACAAAGCCAGTAAGTTTATATTGTATAATCAAATTCCCTTATTTATGAATATTTATGAGTTAATTGTTTTTCACTACAAAAATTATGCAAATGTTTCAAAAAAAAGTGCAAAAGTTAACAACAAAAGTTATACAGACTTTACAATGAAATAATGCAAGAGTTGCAAAAATAATGCCAAAGTTTACAAAAAAAGAATGCAAAAGTTCCCGAAAATTATGCAAAAGTTTACAAAAGATCTGTCAAAGAGTTCTTCTTCTTTAAATTGTTCAACACTATTGAAAGAAGGGAAAGAAAAGCCTTCAGCTTTTTATAAAAAATTGTATTCTGTTTGTAAACTTTTGTATTATTTTTGTTACTTTTGCGCTTTTTTGGAAACATGTGCATGATTTTTGTAGCAAAAAACACCTACTCAATATTTTATGTTAACACAGAGAAATATCCTCTAGTCAACAAAACTTTTTTCGAATGCTGGATCAGAAAATTGAGGACGGGCCGGATTACGATTCGAGTAGTGAAACAGAATTAGCACTAGAGGAAGCTAGACTGAACGCTTTGGTGCAGCATTGGGAGTCTGCGAGTATTACAGCGTCCTTATGTTCTTCCACGAGCAGGTCTCTACAGGGAACGCCTGTGAGACAGGCGCCTTTAAGGTGCGCTTCTAACCAAAATATATATTTAATTATGACCTCAATTTTAATTTTCTAAATAGGCAACCACAACTTCGCCCACAATTCCAGCAGCCTTTAAGTGCTGAGCTTCTGTCGCAGCAATCTCTACTGAAGCAACAACAGCTGATGATGCAGCAGCAGCAGCAACAGCAACAAATAATGCATCCGAACCTAAATATTAATCTAAATAGTCCGAAACGGGTCATAGGTAGTGGGAACGCTGTAAGCGTAGGTGGTATTCCAATGAATGTCGATGGTCGCCAGATACTGTCACAATCTATAATCCATCAAAATTACGGCGTCTCCGTCTCCCCACAGCCTGTACCAACGTCACAAATTAGACAAACCACTAGAACATTACCTACTCCAGTACAATGTCTGCAGATGTCTTATTTTCAACAGTCACAACAGCAGCAGCAACAGCAACAACAGCCAATACCACCTCAAAACTATTTCAATGAAATTCTGCATCCGTTACAGGTATTTTACTTAACTTTATTACATACAATTACTTATAATACTTCAATTACACTAAGGGGTGTTGTACCAGGAAAGGTGACACTATTCCTACACTCTCTATGGTGCTCGTTGATGAAGCGAGCGAATGCGAGACTGTTGTTTTCTTCCATCTTTTTTAGACATCTGTAGAGAAGAGTTAAGCTGGGAATGATGTAAATATTTACGGCTAGAAAAAAATACGAAATAATAATAAAAAGTGGGCTAATTGGAGTGGCCTAGGGGGGAGGAGCGTACTGATTATTGATCATGTCACTCCGTTTTATTATAAAAATTCAGCATTTTTGGTATCAAAATGTCAACTTTGTATATTAACCCACAGAAGGCTTTTTCCGATTGGTATATAAATTGGTGGGCGTAAAATGGATACCAATTAATAATTTTGGCCAAAATATCGAAAAAATTATTAATTAATGTGTGATTTATATCGTTTTTATCGTTAAAATTACTAACTTTTGTATGGGAGACCATAGAAGCCTTAGCCCGATTGGGCTAAAAATTGGTAGGCATAAAATGGGTACCAATGAATAATCATAGCCAAGACATAGAAAAGTTACGTCCAAATGGATACAAACACGTCCAACCGACTACCCGCATTGCCAAAATTCAAATCTTCCAAGAGATTTTGATCGATCAGACTGAGTCAGACTGATGTCCATTGGTCAATGTCAGACTGATATCCGTTGGACAAAGTCAGATTGACGTCCGTTGGACATTTTTTTTCAATTTTCTAAAATATCAATAATTCCGATGGCGCGTCGTATTTATTGGCTTTAGAATTTAATTCTAGTCATTACAAGCCTCTTCCGCACATTTATTTCTTAGATATTAGCCGAAATCTGTAGATGGTGTGTTATGATTATTTTTTTATTTTTCAGATTTTTAATAAAATATAAAATCTGCCGTTTTTCATAACGGCTGGACAAACTGTGCCAAAACACCCAGAATTCAACCTGATGCCTGCCTGACATACGATCGGATGTCTGACTGACATTGTCCAACCGTCCAACGGACGTCAGTTTGATGACCGTCTATTTTGCTATGTGGGTAACAGACGTCCACTCAATTTTGGTCGCAAATGATTCAAAGGGGTCTAAACGTGTTTTAAAGTTGTTTTGGGCAATTTTCACTTTTGAAACATTCGCATGATTTTCACTTTTAGATATTAAAGTAAAAATCAGATGTACACAGATAATTCTGGAAATTAAAATTTTAGTTTGTTTCACCAAAACTCAGGCAAAAGTCTATTAATTTTAGTTCGAGCTTTGAACTATTATTTTTAGTTTGATTTTCAAACCTTGCCAGAATAGTCAGGACATGCAACTGACCACTTTTTCAAAAAAGATTTATATAGTTCACATATCCAAACTATATTTTTTAGTTCTTTTAACTATTTATTTTAGTTTCGTGTTCAAAAACTATTCTGATAGTTCAACGAACTAAAAAATATCGTTTCTGAAATTATCTGTGTATGGTTTTGGAGATATGCCCTCGAATTTGCAGGAACCGGAATGTGCTAAATAATGAGGTATTTTCTGCACAGATTGTCCATTCCTGCACATTTACCGTAAGTTTTTCTTCCATACACTTTTAAAAAATTGATTCTGATACTTCAAACCTGAACTTATGAAAACCTTTAAAATCTGGTTTTAGGGACCTGTTAACTTTAAAACTGTTCCTGTAGCCTCGCGAATGTCAGATTTTATCTAAATTGCGTAAAGTCATTGGAAATACATAAATAAAAAAGAAATAACTTTTATAGTATTTTTTGATTTTCAGCTTCCACGATGATCTTAATTGTAAAGAAAAGTACTTGGAAAATAGGAGCTGTCTTTAGAACTGATAATATTTTGTGTAACTGTGTTTGTAAGAAGTTTTAAGGTTCCAAGGTCCACTGGGCAATTCCAAGCATACTGTTTCCGAGTACTGTCTTATTGCACTTAAGATCATAAGAAAAAATGACAGCTACTATTTTTCTGCTAGCACTTGGAAGCTGAGAATCTTCAAAAATGTATGAAAAGCTAATTTCTGAACCTGAATTTAAGGGTTCTCCGGTAGTCGTATTTTCCAATGTTTCTGGCACCATTTTGAAGTTTAAAGATCCCCAAAAAACGTAAATTAAAATCTATAGTTTGATTAACCTAAAAATGTTTTGGGTCATCTTGATCTTATTCAACACCTCTATGTACAAAAGACCACTTTCTAAAATAAAATATTTTAAACTCACGATTCAATCAATTATCACTGAATATTTGGAGTTAAAATACAAATATTTATATTCCAATACCACTGTTTGTGAGTTCAATGGACCCAATGTTGGGTGGTCCAAAAAAACTACTTTCGAATGCACTGGCTGTCCAACTTTAAATTAAATGGTCCTTGGAATCTTAAAAATAATTGCGTAAAATATGGGTTGTATAGGTTAGGGTTTAAACGGTTCCTATATAGGTTAAAAGACACCAAAACTATATTAAAAGCTGAGACTTTATAGCTTTTCTTTCTTTTTTCAAAGAAAAGCTATTGAAAAAAAAAAAAAAATTGATCCTCGGGAAAAGTTGCTCCAAATGGTCTGAAACGTGAAAAAACCAACAAAAAAAATATAAGTGTGTGTGTTTGTCGTCTGTCTGTCGTCGTCGTGTATCTGTATCCTCGATAACTCACGTAATTCTCAACCGATTTGGCTGAAATTTTGTGTGGAGGCTTTTCTCAACAAAAATAAAGACGAGTTCGTTAATGAGCCAAATTGGACCACGGAGTCTGGAGGCCCCCATGCAAACTCACCAGAATTTTCTAGAAATCGTGTGTTTTAATGATCGGAATGTGCTCTAATTTGGAACATAATCTTGTGGTAAGTACCCAAGAACAGTTCCAAAAAAAATTTGAGCCTGGCAAATCGAAATTTGCAGGCTCTTATATACCAGGAGCATCCATAATTCTTGAGTTCTAATGCTCGGAATGATCTCAAATTTGGAAAATAAGCTTTTGGCAAGTATCCCAGAATAGTTCCCAAAAAAGTTTGAGAGAATCTGAGGACTCCTAGCTACCGCCCATTTCTAGGATTCTCAAGTTCTTCTGATCTGAAGGAGCTCATATTTGGAATATAAGCTTATGGCAAATTTCATAAGCTTATATATCAATTTGGGATAATGTTATCCATTTGTGGTGCTTTAATTACCAGACTTTCTTGGATAACTGTAAATACTTTTCCTAACCTCTTCAAATGTTGCACATATCATCTTTGTCGAAGCCTTAATCCAGTTCCTATCACAAAATATACAATATATATGAAAGAAAAGCTACTAATTCACTTTGTGGTTTCTAACGTTTTCGTAGCGTTATTTTTTATTTTTTGAATAAGCCAAGAAAGCTACGCTTGTAAATCAACTATGCACAGCAGATATAACTGTGAACTTAATTATCCTAATTTTGGGGTGAGGAAAACAGTACGGGACAAAATCCATTAATCCAATACAGTGACGCCCTTAATTTGTCGGTCACGGTGACTTCGAATTAATGAAGTTTCATCCGTACAAACAAACAATAAAATTCCAATTAAAAAATTATGCGTTTAGATCAAAGAATCCTAACCCCATTATCAATGTATTTGATCAAAAAATCTTACTCTGTCCTACCAACCAGCGCTAAGTCAAAATCTAATAAAGCTACAACACTTCCAAAAAACTTCTTTTCAAGCTGAAGAATGTAGATTTCAAACGCAAAAAACAGCTCGAAAAAATTTTGAGTAGTCCCCGAGATACCGAGTTTCTTGCAATAACAGATCAATGTATCCCAATTCTCCCCTACCATTGAAAATTGTCGAAGAGCGGTACAATACTTTTGTTTTTAAACCCAACCTATTGGGCACATATTTTTACGCAATTATTTCTAGTAAGTATTGGCTAACTAATAGGTAGTTCCAAAAGTTAATCGTTTTGGACGGCCGCCGCCGTAGCGTGGTTTAAAATTTCAAATCATGTCATATTGACTTACCAATCAACCAAAACAAATCCGTCATTGACTGAATTCTCGCTTTAAAACTGTTCGTCCAAACTGAACTTATTGAAATTAAAATCAGAATTAGGAACGATAGTGTTGTCCAGAAGACTAAGAACGGAAGCACTAGAAGTTTTTGTTGCTAAAAAAAGCTAAATATAAATTACAATGTTCAAAAAAATCGTGGCAAACTAACCTTATAAATCCCCATCAGCAGAATCACGGCCAATAAAATTGTGAGGGTCAATGTTAAAGTATTGCAGGTTATCATGTGCAGGAAAGTCCACACTATAAAATAAATATTAAATTACAAAAATACATTTTATGATATTAAAAATATACAATCTTACCGTCATATTCAACATCCGAAATCGTATCAAACTCGTAAAGATAGTAATCTATCCAAGCATGATACTTTGAAGGCTTAAAAAGGACCACCACGGTAAACAGGATCACCCCCACTCCAATTATATTACCGTGCAACTTTGGATCAAAACAACAACGAACGTAGCGCATCTTAATTGTAATAGGTCTTATTGCAATTGCATTTGCAATTATTATGAGCAAAATGATAATGAAAATGGGTTTCGAAAACATTTCCTTTATTTTTAATGATAAGAAGTTAAGAGATTATTTCTCCACGCATGCAATCATCTTTATATTGAAGAATGTGATGGAATTTTTTTTTCTTACGAAACTGTTCCAAAATAGCATAGCGTAATGTACTAATTCTCGACAATAGTCAGATAAAACGACTCTACAAAAACTATATCAAAAACGAAGGGAACCACAAAGTGGATTATGTAGCTTTTCATCATATTTATTATTTACCTTGTAATAGAAACAGGATTTAGACTTCGACAATGATGCAATGTGCAAATTTTGAAGAGGATCAGAAAAGTATTTACAGAGTTATTCAAGAAAATCTGGTAATTAGAAGCACCAGGAATGGATGATATTATACCAAATTAAGTAAGGAATTGCTCTTGGATACTTACCAAAAGCTTATATTCCAAATTTCAGCTCATTCCGATCACTAGAACACGAGAATTCTGGAAGTGGACAGTACCTAGAAGCCTTCAAATCCAGATGTCCCAGGATAAAACTATTGTTAAAACTGTTCTTAGATACTTACCAAAAGTTTATATTCCAAATTTGAGCTCATTTCGATCACGGGAACTCAATAATTCTGGAAGTTCCTGGTACTTAGGAGCCCCCAGATCCCGATGTCCTTGGGTCAAACTTTTTTAGGAACTGTTCTTATCTACTTACAGAAGCTTATATCCCAAATTTGAGCTAATTTCGATCAC